>APFE030865996.1:15344-44248 GCA_000404065.3 Pinus taeda | reverse complement strand
AATAAACTTTATAAGAACCAATAGGATTCAAGATGATGATGTCAACCATGAGGGATGATTAACCATTTTTGGAGTAAAAAAGTAAAAAGATTAAAAAATAATAAAATAATAAAACTACTTTTTCAACTCGTATTTTCAACTTATATCCCTAATGTTTTTCAAATTTCGAGCGAGAGTACTTGTTCGATGCAAAATTTATTTCCTCATCCAAAGAGTACCCATGTTGCGTACTTTCGATGGACCCTACTACACAAAAAAATGAGAAATACATGAAAAAAACGTGATTGCAGTTATGTTTTTCATGTATTTCTCATTTTTCATGTAGCAGGGTCCATCAAAAGTATGCAACATGGGTATTCTTTGGATGATGAATCAAATTATGCATCCAACGAGTGTTTCCGCTCGAAATTTGAGTAAACCATAGGGAGATAAGTTGAAAATACGAGTTGAAAAAATAGTTTTTTCTTTTTTCCCTCTAAAATTTGATGATGACATCTAATTTTATTTTATTATTTCCACTATTATTTTATAATTTTCTTAGGAAGCCCATTTTAGACTTCAAAACTCCCCTAATGCCAAAAGGACAAGGAACCGAGCACATCCAAGCCTCGCAGGAGTAGAAAATCGGTAGAAAGGCTTATCAACGAGGTTGGCAAGGCATATCGTGAGGGCACATATGAACGTATTCAGAAAATTTTAGAGGAATGGGAAAAGGAAGTCAAGCAGGACAGTGAGACAGATGCGGAAATGGATGACTGGATGACCCTAGTCCCAAATCCTGGTAACACTAGAGGCAAGATCACTCAATTTAAACAGACTTTATACATTTATTGGTTGATGAAAAGCCTGTTGGGCAAGGCTATGGAGAAGATTTTGGTAGGCATGGCCATCACTATCCAAGGCATGCCAAGCTATAAACAAGAATTCTAGAAAGTTCAGTTTCAACTCCATAAGTAAGATATTAGGCTGGGCAGAATTGAGAAACATATCCCATGTATCCTGGAACTATCCGAGATGCCTGGATCGAATGTCAAAGATCCTGCACCTGTGGAATCGACCTCAGAGGAACAAAATGACTAGTTAATCTCCCTTGTTTAATTTTGTTTTATATGCGGATAGCTTTTATTTTTCCTCATGTGAGAATATGTATAGATAGAAATCTAGAGCATGGACATGAAACAAAGACTTATATAGCTTTGATAGAAAGACTAAAACTCGTTTGTTTTTGGATGGCATACAAAGCGGATAGATGGCTAGCAGACTTGGTTTCCCAACGGGAAAGTTGAGGCCACCTAGCCAATCTATGTGGTGTAAATTTGCTTATAAATGAATGGAAAAAAGAGGACCTACCAAGCTTTAAAAAAAAAAAAAAAATGATACATGGTATTAAGATTTTATGGTATTGATCCATGGTATTCATGTGGAATATAGTTTATTTGAAGGGGGAACTTAATCATTTTAGCCTTATTGTGATGGACCATGTCACTTGAAACTTGAACACACGTGGATGAAATGATAAACCACCATCTCAAACACTCTAGCTAAATTAAGTTAAAAGTTAAACAAATATAATAATATTATAATAATATTAAGTAAAAGTTAAAAATATAGATGAAATGATAAAAACATCTCTCAACCCACTCTAGCTAATTATGTTAAAATAAAAAAATTATAATAGCATAATAATCATGTTAAGTTAAAGTAAAAAATTATGACATAGCACAAATTCATTTGTTCTATATTTAAAATAAAAACCCACCACTTTGTAAACTATTTTCTCTTGTTTTTTATACCTTATAAAATATTATTTACATAATAAATTTAGATTCACACCATTATAATTATATATTAAATATAACACACATATATATATTTTTTGTAAAAATCACTTTATATCATTTAATTTTTATTATTAATGTAATATTTATATAACAAGGGAGCCACTGCCGTGGCGGTAGTCCCTGCCGGGGTCTGCCACAATTTAGGTGCCATTTTTCTAAAAAAAAACTCATATTACCATTTAAACTAAAGTTTTAACCTTACGCTCGAATTCTTGGAGTGTTGCCTCCTCTCATTCAGCGAAGATGTTATTTAAAACAATCATAATTTGAGCAGTAGTTAAATTTGATGAGTAGGTAAATTTGATCAGTAAGCAATGATCCAATTAGAGACAAGCTAGGAGTAGTAATAAACGTGAATTCTACTCGGTCATTCACGTGCAGTAGTAATAAACTTGAATTCTACTGGGTCATTCACGTGAATTCTACTGGGTCATTCACAAAGCATTAGTGCCCCTTGTTATTGCATAGGACTTGGATATCCTGATGAGCATTGCAACTATGGATTCCAATAGATTTCCATCCGTCCCAGTTGAGAATTTATGTTGTCTAGCTCAAAAATGCAAATAAGAATGGAATTGATATCTAATGGTTGAGTGATGCAAACATTGCACCTTCTCCTGACATAGAGCTACATATTATGAATCTGAGTAATTGTATCTGAGTAATTCTATGTATAATATTATGTACAAATTTTTAGTGGGAGAAACCCACAACTGCAGAGAAAAACACCGACTTTCGGGTTAAATCTATCTCCCTGATTCATTTATTTTTCTTATAAAAAGAATATTATGCATTCATTTTTCTTATAAAAAGAATAATATACATTCATTTTGTGAAAATTTATATTATTCATTACTTTTCTGTGAAAGATAAAAGTAATTGAGATTTTGTAGAAACTTTTCTTCCAAAATGAACCTTTGGAACCTGTTGACTGTATTGACATCCCATTGAAGGATATGGTTGTCTACTTATAGTAGATATCATCATCCACAATCTCCCCTGTTTCGTAAGTATTTATGTATAATAATGGCTGAAGTTTTATAGGTATTTCTGTATAATAATGACTGAAAGAGAATTTAAGCATTTCTGGGTAACAATCATTGAAAGATAATTTTAAATGAAGCAATCTATATTTGGTAGAGGATATCTGATAAAAGACATCTATATTAGGCCATAAAATATCAATTCTATCATTTTAAAATTGGAAAATATTTGTATATCGGAAAATGTACTTGAAATGTTGTTTACCTTTTGCTGTTTACTCTTTTCATTCATTTAAAGATCCAAAAAATGATCCATATAGGTAAGAGCATACCTTCAATTTGCAGCAACGCCAATTCATCAATGTCTAAATGGGTAGATAAATTGGAAGATATATTTAAGAGCATACTTTAAGTTTGCAACAACAGCGAAATGGAAAGTTGCATATAAATGTGAATCTAGATAGACTTTCAACAACTACATAATAATTTTAGTTTGCAGTAGCTGCTAAAAGGGAAGCAGCAACATACCTTCATTGCAGCAACACCTAAATGGAATTAATTAAAATATTAAAAAAATAATTAAAAAATAATAATTAATGGGAAACTAAATAAATCATACTTAGAAGATATATCACTAATAAGATTTAAGTAATGTTTTTGAATATGTCATTGCTGGGTTCACCTTTGCACAAATTAGACCAACAAAGTGTAACACATTACATTTCACAATTTCGTCATGTCTTTACTTCATTATTCATAAATGAAATTACTTTTAATAGGAAATAGGCTATTAGTGAGACACGGCAACATGCCCTTATTTCTTGGTCTAGAGATGACCTTATTATTTTATTATTAAACATTTAGCGTCTTTTGAGAATATTTCCCACAAGCTCCCATCAAACATTCTTTTGATCGTTTCTTTCTCAAGAAAGCCTTCCCTGTTCTTTCCGATAAAGTACAGAAACGTCCATTCCAGTTCAGCTGCGCCCCTGGGGTCCAGAAATGTTCCATACCATAATTAGTTTGTCTATTGATTTTAGATTAAGAAAATATTTGAGAATTTGATAAATTAGAGATTTGATATCATTAATTTTTTTATATATTCTTGAAATGTGCGATTAAGATTCAATACAGAGAAAAGGTATAGTTGTCCTTACCATCCAAGAAAGTCATTTGCATTCCTATTGGCCATGAGCATGCACTGTATCTCCATGAAATTGAGTTTGTTGGGTGTTCGTATTTGCTGAAGATGGCATCAAACTTTTCAGGAGAGAACCTGCATTCAGTATCGTACGTCTCTGAGTTGCTTCCATGCTTTTCTTTGTGAATGTTGTCAATGTATATAGAGAGTTTCAGAGATGGTATCCATCCCTGCTCACCAACATCACATAAAAAGTAGATGAGGAAATATCATAATTCAAATATGTTGGACCTTTATTGGTAAACATTATAATGAACAATATACTTACAGGAATAGCTGAAGGCTAGGAGGATAACCACCGTTGCCACCAAGCTCAGTATGACGATAAACCCTATGGCACGAAAACCTTTGCAGGTTCATCTATGTCAGCGTTAGAAGAATTGAATTGGGTAGAATGAAAGTAGGAAATGATTTTAATGTTTATAATGAAATAAAATATGTCGGTGATTGGATGCTGAATTTATTTTAGAGTAATAGTTGGATTAAACAATTGACTTGCTAAAGTAACTAAAATGAATTTGCAATAAATTAAATTAAGGAAGTTAAAATAATATAAGAATTGTTAAAACAGATTAAAGTGAGATCTTCATTTGTCTTTTGAAACGGTTAACTAAATATCTCAAATTTTCTAATACAGATTGTAATTTTCAGCAATATTTTAGAATTTAATAAAGAAAAATTTTGTTCATTAAATTTTCAAACATTTTAAAATCTATAACGAAATTAGAAAAAAATTATAATAATTTATATAAATTTAATCTTTCTCGATCATAATTTCAAATTTTATCTAAAATAAAATTAAAATAAAAACTTATAATGAAAATATACACTTTCCCAATATTAACCAATCTCAATTAAAAAAAATCAAACCTAAAACTAAAATTACCGGAAACTTAAAACTTTTAAAATGTTATCGAAGAATTGTTACACTTGAAGTTAGGGTATAAATTTAAGAGAAAATTGGTTAATGAAAATGAGATATAAAATGAGGAACCAACCAACCGTTGTAAGGAGGGATAAATAATTCCGTTCATGTCCTTGTCGAACTCACAATGTTGTTGGAGAACGCTCATCTCCATATTATAAATTTAAGAGAAAATTGGTTAATGAAAATGAGATATAAAATGAGGAACCAACCAACCGTTGTAAGGAGGGATAAATAATTCCGTTCATGTCCTTGTCGAACTCACAATGTTGTTGGAGAACGCTCATCTCCATATTATCGTAATCCGTAGACCCATTTATATGTTTTGGATCTACTGCTTCCAAGGCTCTTGCTAAATCTGCAAAGTGAACCCACACCACAGCTAATACAGGTTAATCATATCCAAACAATAATAAAATTATATATATATTAAGTTTGCATAAAATATAATGCTAATAACATTCCAACAATATTAAGGTTGCATAAAAGATCCAATGATGATAAACCATAAAATGTAATTAATAATAATGTGATTTAAAATTTTATAATAATATTTTATTATAAATTTAATATTTATATTTGATAAAATTAAAGTATAAATAAAATATCTGATCTAATTATTTAATTTATAATTATTATTTAAATTTAATTAAATTAATCAAATATAAAATATATTTATATAATTATTGCACTGGTTTCTAATATAATTGAGTTGATACTTAATATATTTTTGCATAAATATACAAATATATCTAGCAACTTAATTATCAATCTCTTTAAATTTACAAATTATAGATTCAAATTTTGTCCATTTGAATGTCTGAACTCTGCGATCAAAATTCACTTGAATTTACAATCTAACTGCTAGTGTTACATACAAGGCACTGGCATTTGTTCCTGCAGGTGGGTGTTCAATGTCCTATGTGCAGTGACAGGCGCCCGTGCAGAGACTTTTTGCAGGGAGGCTTCCGAAGGTTTCTCCTCCATATTTCACTTCGCTGCCAGGCTTTCTCACCGATGCTATAAAAAGAAAAAGGAAACTGCTTATAACAGATCTGCTCAAATACACCTTACACGAACAAGCTTAAACAATTGGGCAAAGACATAATAACTAAATTTGCACAGAGGCTCTATATAATGGGGAGGAAACGGGATGAGTGGGGTTACCCTTTTTGGTGAACCACGAACAACCAAGTAAAATAATTATGAGGTGACTAGTTTCTCCGTAGTCGATAATACTACTACCTTCCCTTCTACGTAGCCATGTCTGCCAGCACTATTCCGTCCTTTTTAAGTCATCTTTGCCTTGTACGTCATAGTGTAGTTCTTGTTAGTGTTAATTATGGAAAATTTTAAATAATTTTAGTGTTTAGTTCCAGGTATATATTTTTTTCTTAATTTTATTTTAAATTTAAAATAAGTATAACATATTAGGAATAAGAGTTTGTCTTTTTAGGAGGTAAGAAAATAGATTAATGGCCTAAAATCCAGAAGCATCTTGCAGTGGTGAAAGCCTGTGCTCACTTATAATAAGTTTTTCCACGGTAAAAAAACATATAATTTTTAAAAAGTTACAAATAGTTTTAAAATGTTATATTTATATATAGATTTATAAATATAATTTAAATGACATATAATTGCAATTTTATTTAAAAATATGAGCCAAAACATGTCCCTTTTTATGGACCACCAGTGAAATCACTAACTCTTTATTCTAAGTGGCTTGAGCCAGCCTCCATTCTTAGATAGAAACCGCATATAGCTATCCTCATTGTCAGTTTGACTAAAAAACATATAATTTTTAAAAAATTACATATACTTTTTAAAAAACTACATATGATTTTTAATTTTATAAATGGAAGCGAGCTAGAATTTTCACAGCCACATACTGCTTTTAATTTGCAATAGCAGTTAAATGGGAAGTTGGGTTAAACGGGAAGGGAATAAAATTTGCTCATATTCGTCTCTTCTCAACCTGGGTAAATTGCAAAGAAACCCAACACCCCGCCTCGAAAGATTAAGAGACAGCGATAATGAAATCAATTTTTCGAATAAGTATCTCGTGAAACGATGTACTCAACATTAATGTGCTATTTACACTCAAACACCCAGAAAACGCGAAGTGTACCTGTTTGCCAAGAAACGAACTCTCAGAGGACAAAAAGAGGCTGTACGAACGACTTTACTGCGTATCACACCGGGCACAGCCTTCCGTTTGGGCGTCATATAGACAATCTTCAGATAAGTTAAACAATAAAAGATTGGTCATATTCGTATCTTCTGGCTAAAACTGCAAAGCAACCCAACACCGCCTGAAAAGATTTAGAGACAGAGAGATGTAATCAGCTCTTTCAAAAATTCTCTGGTGAAACAATGTACTTAAAGCTAAAACTGCTATCACAACCTCAAAAGATAAAGAGAGATATGCAATCATACTTAAAATTATCTGCTGAAACAATATACTTAATACTGTTATTGACTCTCAGAGGCCGACAAAGTGCAGAGTGTACCTGCATGCCTAGAAACGAACGCTGGTGTACCTGCCTGCCTAGAAACTAACGCTGGGAGGATGACTTCGAAACGGCCTTCTGGCATGAATATGAAATATCATTTCTCATATTCATCTTCTAATTATATTCTCGATTTTCCTTTACTTAGACAATGAAAAGCGAACATACTAGAGGGAAGGGAGGCAAGCGTAGGAACTTCAGATAACTCCAGAAGGCACAGAAACGAGAAATTCAGCTAACTGTTCAAATAGATCGTCCTCCACAAGAATAAGCTTTATAGTAAGATTATGTTTAAGTGTTATGTTGTATTTAGATGGTTGATTTATCTGTTATGTTGTATTTAGATGGTTGATTTATCTGATATCCCTTTGTTCCATACACCACTTTGTGTTGCTTGAATAGTTCAACTATATAGGGAAATTACAAAGAATACTAGAATACTTTTTACAAGGTAAGAAACACTTTTTTTTTTAACCTTGAATTTTAATGAGTTTGGATCATAATAAGCTTTGTAACAAGATTTTGCTTAAGCATTATGTTGTATTTAGATGGCTGATATTCCTCTGTTCCATACACCACTCTGTCTTGTCTGAATATTAACATTTCCACACCACTTTCTATTGCCGGAATAGTTCAACTATACAGGAAAATTACAAAGAATATTAGAATGCTTTCTACAAAGCAAAAAACACTTTTTTTTTTTTTTTTAAACGATTTTGGATCCTAATGAGCTTTGTACTCAGATTCTGCGTAAGCATTACACATGTTATATTTAGATGGCTAATATTCCTCTGTTCCATACACCTTTCCACCACCGTCTTCCCTGAATATTAACATTTCCAGGAAGATTACTGTCAAAGCAAGCAATTCATGTTATTTTTTCCCAAAAAACTGACATGAAACACAAGATATACTTCAACTTATAGGCAACTTTATAGATATGGTGAGGATTATGGATTATTAAATTTCAGTTGCGTCATAAGGACCTTCAACTGTTGAATGAATTATCACTTCATAAATATGCTACTGAAGGATTTAATAGCTCACATGAAACTACTACTTATAATTTAAATATAATTTAAGAGAGTTGAATAGCAATTTGTTTACTAATTTTTATTTTCAATTATTTTTTATACGTCACGCTTTCCTTTGCCCTACAATTGCTCATATATACCATTTCAAAGCTTAATCTGTGGTATATTTATTTGACAAAACTACACTAATAAACATATATCCACTTTCAAATATATCAAATCATTTTCTAAACCAACGGAACAGGCCGTAAATGGAAACCAACGTTGACGTGGATAAGGAGAGCATGCATCCTGAACCTGAATATAAAAGGAGATATTGAAGGATGCATCGTTCAATCTGCCTGCCTACATAAAAACCAAAAGCCAAACATTAGTGGTATTATTTATTGTCAAAAATAAAAGGATCAGCCAGCAAGGCAAACATAAAGAGACGTGCACATGAATAGTTACCTCCATATTGACACAGACTATGATCCAAATCACAGTAGCAGAGCCATTTTCACATTAACAGCAACAGCAAAACAGTAAGCAGAAGCACGGCTCTCCCAACCCCCAATTGCATCGGTAATTTTCGTGATTGATTAGCTGTAAAACAAAATGTATTTATTATTAGTGAACAATATATTCCTTTACCAATAGAAATAATTGGCATTGTAAGGATTATTCAGACTTCAGAGTGAGAAATTCAGGTCTATCAATAATTCTGGAGTACCCAAATACTTGAACTTCACCATTATAATTAGGATTTTCAAAAATTCCTATAAAATTTAGTAATTTCCTTTATTTTCCAAGCCTCCTTTAGGCTTATGCCTCGAGGCTTATGCTACTTAAGGCTTATCGCTACGACGGTGAAACTAAGTAACAGTTAATCTGATAAAAATGGCAGAAATGAAGAGAAATGCAAAAATAATTATTACTTGAAAGTGATTGATTTGATAGCGATTGAAATATTACTTGAAAGTGATTGATTTGAAAGCAAAAAAAGAATATTACCTGAAAGCGATTGATTAGATAGCAGGACATAGCAGGTGTCCATATAAATTGCAGCATAATCATATGGATAAGTTTGAAGAGGTTTCCTTGCATTCGCCAAGCAGTTAGAGCAATTAGAGGTGGATATAACTCTGTAGCACTGAACGAGAGCGTAGATCTTATGATCTGAAGAATCAACGCTCGGCGCTGCCGCGAATCTCTTTATCGATGTAGAAGCTTCAATGGACAGATTGGAAACAAGATTTATAAAGACCCTACGTCACAGAAATAGAATGAATCAACATTCAATTTACAAATATAAAGAACGTAGGTTGTGCGAGTAAAAACAGAGCAGAGCCAAACAACGAATATAATTTACAAAAGGAAATAAAAATAAACGAGAAATGAGGATACTTATTGAAATGCATTATAAAAACCTGCGTCCAACTCGTAATCAAAAATTTCAAAACAAAGGTTACCGGGACATTGGCTAACTCATAAGGTCATACCTCATCCGAGAAATAATCATGATGAGATTTATAAAATTCACCTTCCTCATACCTGTGTTCATGTACTATCACTTAGATATCCGGTTATGGAACTATATAATAATAAAACCGATTGCAAAGATGACCTGTACATAACTAACAGAAATACAATCTACAATGAGACAAAAATGGTTACATTAAAATTTAACTGCATACCGTAGAACCTGCATAAGTTCTCCATTTTCTATTGTTACTTGAAAATAAACTGAAATGCGCTTCTCAATTGCCTTTCAGATAACAAACAAAATGAAATAAAATCAATCATTTGTACCAAATTGGCTAGTAAAGTTTATAACAGACTATCATGATATACAGTTATAAAGTATGTACAGCATGTTGGATATGTGCATAATGAAATTACATATATAGAATAAAGAAAATGAATAACTCATCCCAATTCAGAAAAGCAAATTGTACAGTAAACAATAAACAGAAAAACTTATGATCCCAATATATATTTCTGTTGGGAAGAATAATGAGATGAATATAACAAAAGCTTACCTGAGTCGGATTGAAAAAATTATAATGGCTACTGCGATGTAAGCAGGAGGCAAACTGGGCATGCGGTGAGGAGTCCGTACGCTGATTTTCTTACGACCAGGTGCAAACCCGCTGATTTTCTTACGACCAGGTGCAAACCCACCTCCGCGGACTACCTACCAACCTCTGTGTATTGTGAAGTCCAACCTCTACCAAATATGGCACCCACATACGGTTACACACGTCAAAGTGAAAATGAAGAAAGCGAAGCGAAGGGTTGAAAAGATAACACGAAATAATATCATGAAATTAACTTAAGATTACAATAATAAATTCCACAATATCTTGATAATATTATTTGTAAATAATTTCAACTGCAACATCTGTGTATCCTAAAGTCCAACCCCTACCAATTATTGCACCGACGTACGTAAAAGTGGGAAAATTGAAAAAGATAACACGAAACATTTTGTACCCAGCCACCAGGAAAAGCAAAATCTGCACCATTTTTCAATTGACCATAGAGTCGTATAATTTTAGTTTACATTTCACCCATGATTTCATTATTTCAATCAGAATTTCCAAACCGTACATAAAACTCACCTGCATCTAACTCCATTATTGACATATGACTTGCCCTGCAACGACTAAATACTTTCCAGTATAGCGGCCGCCAGCCATGGTTCACTAGATAGTTCTCCCTGGCCCATGATGCCGCAGACAGCCATGGAGTTTGGCAGCCCTCGTGGTAGGCCCCATCAAGTATGGAAATATTATTTCGCATAACGTTTCCAAGTAGACATTTCCTGCAACAACAAATTAACATCCCTCTGTCCATCAATTACTTGGGATGCTACACTGTTCATAGAGGAAGAGCCGAAGGGCTCGTCATAATCATAACCTCCTTTGCCAAAACTGGAATTGTTGGCCGTGAGAAACGCCATGAGATTCGCCTGCTCGAAATTCAAATTGAGGATCTGTGCCTGAGCCGTGGCCAACTGAGCTTGCAATTTACGCAGCAGCATGGAGTACCCATACCAATTCTAAAGTCTGGAGAATCAGCAGGTCTCAGTATAGGGCATTATAACAGCTGGCACATGCAGCATGCAGGACACTGCATGCAGGACACGATACCAAAAACAATTTAGGATAAATGAAAACTTAGGATAAATGAATTTGTATGCACATCGGGCCAAGTGAAGAACAGGTACAAAAAATTTTTAGGATCAATGAAAACTTAGGATAAATGAATTTGTCTGTACAAAAAAAATTTAGGATCAATGAAAACTTAGGATAAATGAATTTGTCTGTACATCGGGCCACGTGAGGCGGGCAATAAGAGGGTAAACTGAAAACTTTGGTTAAAGTTTTTTGGCGACAAAATGTCCAGCATAAAGTTTGGTTAACAAGTAAATAACCCGAAAAAATTGATGGTCAACGCGCATTTTATAGCCAGTCAATGGCCTATCGAACGCTATAGTCCCTGCTATGTCGGAGGCAGGGACTAATAAGAATTCCACGGTAGCGGGCCAATGGTGCTGTCGATTATGCTCTATAACGTGAAATTAGTCAGTCAACAAGATATGGTAGTTTTAAAGTACTAACCAGGATAGATATTTAACCTTTTCAAATTTAAATAAATATTTATTTCAAATTTCCTTATCATGAGATATATAATTTTGATTGTAATAATATCTAAATATATTATTAATTTTATACTTATTTTCCCATTTCAGAAGTAATGGTATAATATAAAATATTTATTTAATTATATTTAATTTAAATATAATAATATATAATGTTGTAATTAAATTAATTATATCTATATAATAATTAATAGATATTTTTAATTCTGATTATATATATAATTATTAAATTTAAATATGATTTAAATAAATATTTATAAATTATCTATTATAAAATTATTTTTGAAATGAAAATACGTATAAAATTATAATAAAAATATTATTAAAATCAAAAATTATATCTTATATAAGGATTTGAAATATAAAATACATATGACGAAGATTATAAATTAAAAAGGTTAACATCATCATGATTAGTTTACTATTTTAAAAATTTATATATATATATAATATAATATATAATATAAATATATATATAAAACAATTAAAATAATTTTTTTATATGAGATTGTTTGATAATCAACATTAAAATTTGGTTAACGTTTTCATCATCTATGTGGCGATTCATCTTGAACTGAAAAAATAAGGTATAGAATTAATAATATATTTATATTATTAAAATCAAAAATATATTATATACAAAGAAAATAAAATAAAATAACATATGACAAAATTATTTAAATTAAAAACGTAATTATCTATCATGGTTAGGTCTACTAATTAAAATTAATATATATAAAGAATTAAAATAACATTTGATATGAGATTGTCTTTGGATTAATCACATCATCAAACTTTAGTTAAAGTTTCCAATCATCTAATGTGGTTCACCCTTTATACTTCATAGAATCACCCTTTATACTTCATAGAAATGTTAGAACTCTCTTAGAATTGTTTATAAATATATGAATATATATAATTTGAGTGTGTATAACATAAATAAAAAATAATATATAAGATAAAGATAAGTAAATGAAAATGAAAAATATTATTAAAAAAAGGTTGAGCATTGAGAGTTTTGGGATACACTTTCATGTTGGGTAATACTATTGGGTCATTTATTGTAAACACTAAAAAAGGCCTTACTGAGGTTGAATAAATTATGAATGAAATTGACTTTGGAAAAGGATAAATGTGGCACTCTGATCCTCACCATGTAATTTCTGATAAAAGGGTGAAAGTTGGTTCTGAACACTATCCCCATGAAAGCAAATCAGAACTTGGAATAATGGAAAATCAAGAAATGTGGTCAAGTGAAAAATCAACTCAAATACGTAAGTAAGCGAACATTGACACCCTTGTTGTCAAAGAAAAAGCTTTGAAGAGCATAATTCCAAACAAAGAGGATGTTAACATGGAGAATGTACAATAAGCGGGAAGAGGTAAAATTCAAAAATAAGATGACGAAGAAGAAATAAAAAACCAAATTGACAGAATTTCCTTTAAAGAAGCCTAGATATGAAATGCAACTAGAAAATACATCATGGCGGTTCCTGCTCCTACTTCCATTGATATCATATCACACCAAGTTGGAAACATCCCATCTCAAATAGGTGCATTATAGAAAATCTATTAACAGATTAAGGAAGTGAGTAGTAAAGTGAAAAGTGAAATAAAAACTCAGGTGGCAACACATTCAATAGCAATTTATGAAGCCAAGTTTCTCCTTACTATGGATTTCTAGAGAAATCAACTTAGATTATTTTCTATTCATCCAACCACTCAAGCTATACATGTTCAACTTGATTTCAAAGTAATGAACCTATCAACTAATATGAATGATGTTCCTTTACCTAGAAAAATTAATTTGCACAAACAAGTAGGTGAAATGATCTATATTAATTTGAGCAAGAGTGCCCTCATAGTGTCTAAAGTTTAAAAACTTCATGAGAAGACCACAAAACAATTAAGGCAAGAGATGGTTATCTCAGGGGCTAAGAGAATACAAATATACAAATAAAAAAACTAATTCTAAATATGGGGTTAATCCAAAACAATGAGAAGAAATAAAGATGATATTGAAGAACACTATAGTTGAGATGTAATAGATAAAGAAAGAATTTTTGATGCTTAGTGTTGAACATCCTTAGACAATGAAACTAACACAATTTGAAAAGGAAAAAGAGTAGCGGCTAGAATAATTGATTAATAGAAATGGAGAAATTGTCATTTTACAGGAAAAAGTAAAAATTTTAGAACAATCAATTAAAGATCATATTTGTACCATTGTTGTCCTAGGGGAGTCATCTGATCCTTCAGAAAAGCTGGCAAAGGTAATGGCCAAAATTAGAATTTTAGAGGTTGAACTGAAGAAGGTTTAGGGAAACTTGATTGAAATAAAGGAACAGGTAAATACAGAAGACAGGAAACCAAATAAAACTATTGAGAGTAATAATTAGTTGAACAATAAGAATAAACATGCACGGGATGAGATCAAGGATTTGAAGGCCAAATTAAAAGGTAATATTTCCTTGATCGAAGCTAAGCAAATTGTTTGGGATGAAATTATCAAACAAGTTTTCTCTATGTGGGAGTATATTCAAATAATTGGTAATATTTATTTGATTGAAGCTAGGCAAATTGTTTGGGATCAAATTATCAAACAAGTTCATTATGTGTGGGAGTATATTCAAATAATTGCAGAGCAAAAATCCATCATAAAAGGACCTAAAATGAACATTGAAGCATGCAAGAAAAACATGTAGAAAGAAGTTTTTAAGGCCAAGAAGATCATCAAATATATAAATGGGAAAACTTCAAGTGAACTTAGGGCACTAGATTAATAGCAGAAGTGTCCTTATACATGCAAATTTTATTAATAAGAAAATAAAATAACATCAAATTTTCAAGATATTATACACAATCACTCAACACTCTTGCAATGGAGAGAAACAAGCTTTAAATAAGCTTGCGTCCTAAATTTTTTTCTTATGCATCACTTATTTCATTTACAAGTTTCCATTTACATTTAATGCACTATTAAGAACACTCCTAACTATTTTACTAAATTAGTTCCTAAGAAATGACACATTTCTTGATGTCATATCTCTTATAACAAATCAATATTCTAAGAAGAACATAAGACTCTAAAAAATAAATTAAATATAGTAAGAGGACTCTAAATAACAAAATAATAATTTGTTTACTTTGGAACATCTATCTAACATCCACCCCTTTGATCCGGAGGTACATTACAACAGATACCAAGCTCTTACCTAAACTTAGTAAATTTCATCATGCCAAGTAGTTTTGTGAAAATATCTAAGATAATTTCTTTTGAAGGACAATATACTATTTTGATGACATTCTTGGTTATGAGCGTTCTGATGTAATGATACTTTGTGTCCAGATGATTTGTTTTGGAACCGAAAAACATGATTTTTAGCAAGTTTTATGGTTGACTGGGTATTGATGAAGAAATATGTGGCTTCTTCTTGAGGAATGCCTGAATCCTGCAAAAAACTATGCAACCAAATAATTTCACATGTTTCTTCCCATGTTGATATATATTATGCTTCTGCCAAATAAGTGGCAATTATAGCTTAATTCTTGCAACTCCAAGAAACTACAATTAACCCCATGTTCATCAAATAACCTGATGTTGATTCGTGATCGTCAATTCTTCTAGCAAAATATGAATCTGAATATCCACCAAGTAAAAAGATCTTATATTTTTGTAAACAATACCAAAATCTTTCGTCCCTTGCATATATCTAAGGACCCTTTTTGCTGCATTCTAGTTGCCCTCCCTTGGTTCATGCATAAAGTACGATAAAATTATATGTTTATAATATAATTCCGGGCCAACGGTTTTCAGATATATCAAGCTTCCAATCAATTGTCTATAAGTGCTACTATTCACCAATTCCCCTCCTTTAAATTTAGAAAGTTTTATGTTTTGTTCCACTGGGGTGAGAGCAAGCTTGCAATCTTGCATTCCAAATCATTGATGAAGTTCAAATGCATACTTTCATTGAAATTTGAAAATACTATTTGGATGTTTGAATACTTCAAATCCAAGATAAAAGTGAAGTAATCCCAAATCAATCATCATAAATCAAGCCTGCAACTCCTTCATTACCTGCAAAATATGATCATTATTGTTCCTAGTAATGATCAAGTCATCCACATACATAACTAGAATCACCATATTCTTACCATGTTCCCGTACATATAAAGTATCCTCAGATTCACTTTGCTTAAGGCCCACCTTGCAAATTTAGTCGTCCATTTTTGCATACCAAGCTCGTGGAGCTTGTTTAAATCTGTATAAAGCCTTGATCAATTTTCATACTTTGTGTCCCTATCCTTCAATCTCTAAACCTAGAGGTTGAGCCATATATACTTCTTCTTGCAAGTCTCCATTCAAGAATGCACATTTAACATTCATCTAATCGAGTTTCTATGTTTTTTTACTTGCTAATGCAAGTGTTGATCTGATGGTGTTCCATTTTTTTGTAGGTACAAATGTTTCATCATAGTTGTTTCCTTCTTTTCGTGCAAAAACCTTTTGCAACATTCCTTTCCTTGTACTTGTCAATGTCTCCAAATGGATTATACTTAATTTTTTAAACCCATTTGCATCTGATGGCTTTAGCATTTTTAGCAGAGTCAACAAGTTTTCAAGTGTTTTTTTCATCAATATGTTGTATTCTTCAACCATTTACTTTATCCATACTATATGTTTTATTTCCTCTTTGTATGTGGAGGGCTTAGTAAAATTACTTGTTATTAGGGAAATTTTTTCTTCAATTCTTTGTGAACTTCATGTTCCTATTTTGTTTTATTCATCTAGCCTAGCATCTTTCAAAACGTTAATGGCCCATTTAGGAAGTTTATGTTCACGTGTTTGTGGATCTAAATAATCACCATCATTATAAAGTGGATTGATATAAATATATGTTCTTCGATCTTCTGAAGGTTCACGGGGTGGAGAGTCATTGTTAGATGAATTACTGCTAGGAGATCAAGATGAAACTCCAGAAGATCCAAATGGTCTAGATGAAGTAGGTGAGATGGATGAACTACTTTCTGATGAAGGAAATTCAATATCATACCAATGTTTTGTACTTGCCAGTTTTTGCATTTTTCTTTTCCTTTTATCTCTCTTAGTTTTCAATTTCTGTAGAATAATTTCTATCTCTGTGGCACTTTTTTTTTTTATCAAATATAACATCTCTGCTAAACATAAACTTTCCATTGGAGAAAAGATAGTATCCCTTATTTTCATCGGAATACTCAATTAATGTACGCTTAAAATTCGTGAATCAACCTTAATTCACTTTCCTTTTGGAACTAAGGCATAAAACACTAAAAGAAAAATGCTAAGATGTTTGACTCGAGATGTGAAACCAAACTGTGGTTCATATGGTGTTATTCCATCCAAATAAGCATTAGGAGATCTGTTCCTTAAGCATAATGATGTATGTATTTCTTCTGCCCAATATAAAGGACTTAAATTTTTGAAAGTTAGTGTGTATCTTTCCATCCCTTACAATGTACGATTCATTCTCTCTGACACTCCATTTTTCTTTGGAGTGTAAACATTTGTAAGTTGTCTTTTTATACCATTCTCCCTGCAATCATTTTAGAATTCATAGGAAGTGAATGTCCATCCATTATCTGTCTTGAGAGTGCCAATTTTTTCTTTAACTTCATTCTCAACTAGTTGACGAAAAGTCTTAAACTTTCTTAATGCTTCTATATTTTGTTTAAAAAAATAAACCCAAGTCATTATACTAAAATCATCGATGAAGAGTAAAAAGTATCTACAACCTCTTAGAGAAGTCTGTAGAGGTCCACAAATGTCACTATGAACTAATTGAAATGCTTGATTGCATGCCATGAACTTGTTAGAAAAGTGTCCTGAATTTGTTTCCTATAAACGCAAGCTTCACGTGTTGCATTTTATTTTTTAAAATATGGAATTCATTTAACCATTCCATGTTTCTAAAGTTGAGAAGGAATTTCAAAGTTAAATGTTCATATCTCACATGCCAAAACCTTATTGGTGAAACATTTCTACTTGCTTCTCCTGCAAAATCAGAATTTCATGGAACGATTATTCCTTTCATTATAGAAGTTTTCCATATTCATATCCTATTATGACTGTCTCCATATTATGTTTCATGGATTTTATATTCTGTAAGCCATCCTCCATAACAACTTAATGTCCTACTTGTTGAATCAAGACTAATGACAATAATTTCTTCTTGAAAGTTGGTACATACTACACATTTGAAATTGATTTTTTTCTAATTCCAAAAAGAGAAACATTTAGTACACCTTTTCCATAATGAGTGTGTTTTGTATAATCTGCAGGAAAGATTTAATTGAGTTGGCATTGCTTAAAAGTCCAAACAAAGTCACATTGAAAAGTCAGATGTTGTGTTTGCCTTCTATCAAAGATATAAGCATATTCACAATCACTTTTAAGATATTTGGAGACATGTAATGATTTTTGTTTTGAACTTTGAAGTGTAGTGAAGACATATTCTGAGCCATCATCTTCTTTGTCATTAAAAAATTGTACCAAGTGCTACTGAAACATTGGAATTTTTTCAATAGATTTTTTGACAATCTTCAGCCTAACGACCAACTATGTTACATCTTCTACAAAATATTGGTTGAAATATTTTCCTCTGCCTTGACTCTCTCTTGTGCCTATGCTTTATCTTCGACCTTTATTTTCTCCTCTCCTTTGACTTTTTCCTCTTCCTTGATTGTTTCCTCTACCTTGACTATTGCCTCTACCTTGAATGTTGCCTCTGCTAGAGCGATTGCCTCTGCTGAAGTTGTTCCATCTGCCCTTATTTCTACCACCACCTTGTCCTTTATATGCTTAATTTTTATTGTGCCCTCTTCCTCTACCTCGATAAGTTTTAGTTGAATATTTACTAATGCTAGCTTATATAACAAAACATATTCCCCAACGTGTTTCTTCTTTCCAAAATGTTTATCATGCTGAGCTAGCATTTCACTTAATTCATCAAAAATATCTTCTCCAGTTTCCTTTTTCCTGTAAAGTTTCCAAGAAATGTGTATATGAAGAAGACAAAACACCAATCAAAATAGTAGTCATGAAGTTATCATCCATTGCCTGAAATCCAACATTTATTATTTCTTACTTAATGTTTTTAAGTCTCGAAATGTATTCAAGTACATTTCCCCCTTTTGTCAATTTCTATTGAAGCAACTTCAATTGAAGTTCAACTCTCTTAGGTTGTGGCTTTCTATTAAATAATTCTTTAAATGTTTGCTAGGAAGACCATGCATCAACATCATTTTCAATATGAACATACATTTCATCATTAACTAAATATTTGATTAATATTAATTTCTTGGCATTTTTGATCTCCCATTTAGATAGTGACTCTACATCTATAGGTTTGTATGGTTTAAGATCACCATCAGATAAATCTCGTTAAAGTTCATTGTAAATAAGAGTGCTTTCTATGGGTCTTTTCCATGTCTTGTAATTCTTTGAGCTTTCAAGTTTGTCAGAATCAGAAAATAAATTTACTAGCTTGGAAATTGTAAAAGTAAATGTATGCACCAAGATGGATCATGCACAAAAAAATAAGATGGACAGTACAACACATGCAACACCACACACAAAAAATAATGATCTCTCAGGGCTTGGCCTTGACCCTCGTATAGTTGTTTGAGGAGAAAAGTGATTGAGCTTTGCACTTGGCTCTAGACAAATTCTCTAAAATTTTACAATGAAACTTTCAAAATTAGATTTTTTACAATGCACTTGTAGTTTGACTTCTTTGACGCTAGCCCCCCTCAAAGTAAAAATTACGTGGGTTACAATTTGTTTCCCTCAAATAAAATATTACATCTTATTACTCCAAAATTTTAAATTAGAGAGTTACACCTTTTCACTCCAAATTTACAAAACAAATTACACAATATCTCTCAAAAAATTTACACCTATATGAAAAATGACCTTGTTACTCAACTATATAAAAAATTGCTCAGAAACACAATTATTAGTCCACTAATTTATCACTCCAACAAGAACATTATTTAAAAATCACGTATCTCTCCAAAATACATTAAAGCATGTTTACATAAATCCTATGTAAAACAATTTAAAGAAATTTATGAAATTAGATAAAAGTGATTTAGCTAATGGAACTTTAAAACTCATGAATGTAAAGCATAAAGAAAAATACACACCATCAAAATAACTCGTTGGGTAGAATTTCAAGGAAATAGTCTTCCAATGAAGCTCCTTAACATTGTCTTTGAATCAACATTGATCTTCATGTTGTTCTATACGCTAGTCTCCACAATGATCTTTTGTAGTCTCCACACTCATCTCCATGTTGATCTCTATGATCTTTCAAACATAAATGTTGCTAGTCTCTACACTGATCTCCATGATGTAATCTACAACATTCATGGTGGCTACACAGTGTCATGGAAATACAACACAATTCTTCAACAAAGGCCTATGCCAAATCTGTAAAGGTACCTAATCATACATCTTTAATCAATGGATACGAGATCCAACAAAACAAAATGATGACAGGCTGACCGTAGCCTGCAAACCAGGATCTATTCAAACACTCACTACTGTCCAATAACAGGCTCGCTACTGTAACTCCTGTAACTTGTAATCAATTGCATTAAATCTGAATGTATATAAGCTCATCAATATGTTGCCCCCGGAAAGGCATCATCAAATTCCCAAAGCAACTCTATCTATGTTCCTTAGATGCACGCACAATCATTCTTCAAGACCAGACATTTCTACCATAAATCCTTTCAGGAAAACTGCGCTCATCATACCAGTTTCACCCACGGTTTTCATATACAGGCATACATATAAATGAAACAGCTACAAATTATAAATGAGCATGAGCAAATTCAACCTTCGGTTCTCAAAGCAAATCAAGCAAATCAACCCATTCCGATCTCGATGATTAACCAAATCAAACCATTCAGGTTTTGTAGGACGCGGGACTACTTCCAAGGATCAGTAAAGTAACTTCTCAATCAGAGCCTATACAAATTTCTCAATCAACCAAAACTTCCCGGACTTGGCAGACCTCTTAAGGTGCACAGCACATTACGTTTATAAAGGGAATAGCTCACGGTATACACACAGTTAAGAATTAAAATCAATACATATAGTTCCATAAACTTCCAAAAAGGAATCCTCTAACGCATTCTCAAGGTACGATGTTCACAACCAATAATACAGTGCGATTTTATAGGCAGATAAAATACTATAAAGGTTCCATGCGGAAATAATAATACAATTCCACCCAGAAATAAAAGGCCATTTCATTTATTTACCACATGCAGGAAATCGCTTCTTCATGACAGCGCTGGGAGGAAATTATAATAATACTTCTCTGGCACGCTCCTCTCTCTCTGATGAGATGAGAGCTCAGCTACTTTATTTAAATAATAATGGATATGTACATAAAGGATGGATCAGAGCTTATCTTCTAAGAAAAGCAAGATTTTTCCTTTTTTACACAATGAATTAAAGCTGGAAGCTTTATTCTCTATTTTTCATCCTAATTTTAACTAAGAAAACATAGAAACTCTATCCCCATTTTATTCCATATTTACAAATGAAGATCTTCTAGATGCTCCTGCATCATACACCCAACCTTAAAATTAATCATGATCTCCTGATCATGTGCCTGGATCCCATACTTTATTCTGCAAGTTTCCATTTGCTGCTGCTTTTGTCTATTGTTCTTCTCCAGGTCTCCACACCTTATGCTGCTTTGCTCCACTAGCTGCACTTTCACAATGTTCTACTGTCTTTCCCTTGCTGCTACTCTTTTGCTTTACTGCTGCTGGTCTTTCCCGGGATTCCTTCATCATCCTCCGCATCATCATTTTAATTTCTTTGTCTAGCAGACTTCCTCCAGCTTCTTCATTAAGGCCTGTACTCACAAAACAATTGTTAGAATAAAAATCATAAGGCCTTAGTGCCTCTTGTGCTGCCATCACTGTTGTCTGAGCTGTCACTATGGATGTTGCTGCCTCCCAAACTTCCTGTCCCTCTGCAACATCTTCTCCGAGAATGCATCTATATTCTGGAACCTCTTTATTTTCATTCATCTCTGCCTTTATATTCTGAATTCTTATCCTCTATATTTCTAGTCTCTTCTCCAGAACATTTAACTCCTGCCATAAACCTGTCATCTCCTTTGAGAAGATTTCTGTGCAATTTTCAATACTTTCACACTCCCAGATTTCTGTTGTTACCATCTCATCACCTGCATATAAACTCTCAGTTTGCACAAAATTTTCAACAGTATCAACTGTTACCTCCCTTATCTGCGCTTCAGACTGATTCCCTTCTTCTGCATCCATAAGAACTTCTTCTTGTGCTGTAACAGTTTCATAAGACGGCACATCCTCCTCAGTAAAACCTGTCATCACATCATAATTGTCAGCTACAAAAATACACGGTTTTACATTAGCCAGCTGATCTGGATTTAGCCAATAACTCAAGAAATCATCAATGATTTTGTCCTCTTCTGTTTCATCAATGGAAACCTCCTCTGCACCTGCAAACATACACAACTCATCAGCTTTAAAACCACAAGACTTTTTAGTCTTGACTACTTTCTTGAGCACTTTCCTTTTAACATATCTGCATGTGGACTTCAAACTCATCTCTGCACAAGAACATAGAACCCTTTTCAAAAAGGCATGAAAAATGCCTCAACCTCCTCTGCAATTTGCCAACACTCTTTCCCTTCAGCGGAAAGAAATCCTTTCCCCTTCTGCTTTCCCGCTCCGCAACCGTCTTCCTATCGTAACTGCCTTTTTCTCAATCTCTCTCTCGAACTCCTGCATCATCTCATCTCTGTGCTTCTTTTTGAACCTCGTTCCTCCTTT
The DNA here is from genome assembly GCA_000404065.3 of Pinus taeda. Taxonomy (NCBI): domain Eukaryota; kingdom Viridiplantae; phylum Streptophyta; class Pinopsida; order Pinales; family Pinaceae; genus Pinus; species Pinus taeda. Next base: position 21,227 of record APFE030865996.1, on the reverse strand, counting down.
ATGACTTTATACACGCCTTCGCCATAATTCTCACCTATGGTTGCATGAAAGCCTCTCCACAGCAAGCTCCTTGCTGCCACTACCTCCAATCCTCCTCAATCTGGTCTTGGTAACATGGTTCTCCTCTGCTCGAACCTTTTGAGCATCCTCTACTGCTCCTGTAGGCTTCTCCCATCTGCAACTTTATTCAACCTCTGTTGAATCTTCAGGTTTTGCCACATTCACTTCTTCTTCCTCCCGCTGAGATTTCTTCACTCTCCCTATAAATCAAAATTCATTAGTCCGAAAATCATCACATGCAATTAACAAAAACACTTGAACCTTCAAAAAGAGCTGCTCCGGCTCTGATACCACTTGATGATAGGCTGACTGTAGCCTGCAAACCAGGATCTATTCAAACACTCACTACTGTCCAATAACAGGCTCGCTACTGTAACTCCTGTAACTTGTAATCAATTGCATTAAATCTGAATGTATATAAGCTCATCAATATGCTGCCCCTGGAAAGGCATCATCAAATTCCCAAAGCAACTCTGTTTATGTTCCTTAGATGCACGCACAATCATTCTTCAAGACCAGACATTTCTACCATAAATCCTTTCAGGAAAATTGCGCTCATCATACCAGTTTCACCCACGGTTTTCATATATAGGCATACATATAAATGAAATAGTTACAAATTATAAATGAGCATGAGCAAATTCAACCTTCGGTTCTCAAAGCAAATCAAGCAAATCAACCCATTCTGATCTCGATGATTAACCAAATCAAACCGTTCAGGTTTTGTGGGACGCGGGACTGCTTCCAAGGATCAGTAAAGTAACTTCTCAATCAGAGCCTATACCAATTTCTCAATCAACCAAAACTTCCCGGACTCGGCAGACCTCTTAAGGCGCACAGCACATTACGTTTATAAAGGGAATAGCTCATGGTATACACACAGTTAAGAATTAAAATCAATACATATAGTTCCATAAACTTCCAAAAAGGAATCCTCTAACGCATTCTCAAGGTACGCTGTTCACAACCAATAATACAGTGCGATTTTATAGGCAGATAAAATACTATAAAGGTTCCATGCGGAAATATTAATACAATTCCACCCAGAAATAAAAGGCCATTTCATTTATTTACCACATGCAGGAAATCGCTTCTTCATGACAGCGCTGGGAGGAAATTATAATAATACTTCTCTGGCACGCTCCTCTCTCTCTGATGAGATGAGAGCTCAGCTACTTTATTTAAATAATAATGGATATGTACATAAAGGATGGATCAGAGCTTATCTTCTAAGAAAAGCAAGATTTTTCCTTTTTTACACAATGAATTAAAGCTGGAAGCTTTATTCTCTATTTTTCATCCTAATTTTAACTAAAAAAACATAGAAACTCTATCCCCATTTTATTCCATATTTACAAATGAAGATCTTCTAGATGCTCCTGCATCACAAAATAGTGGCTTGTAGGTTTTCATGTAATAGAAATTGACAACCAAATTTTTATGTATCTCTTTGAATATTTTTCTCAAAAAATAAAGTTGAAGAAACTCAAGTTGATATAAAATACGAAATTAACAATAAAGTTGTAATTTTATTTTTTTTAAGAAAATGGGGAAATTTTCATAATATTCAACCACTCAACAATTTGATGGAATTTTCCAAAATCTTGTAGAGCTAGAATCTCCTATTGATACCATCTGGATAATTGTAGCTCTGATACCACAATAATAGTAGAAGTGTCATTACACACAAATTTTATTAATATGAAAAGAAAATTACATAAAATCTGCAGAAGATTACACATGATCACTCAACACTCTTGCAAATGGAGAGAAACTGACTTTAAATAAGAGTGTGTCCTAAGCTAAGTTTGTAATGCATGACTTATTTCATTTACATGTGTCCTTTTACATTTAATTTACTTATAACAACACTTCTAACTATTTTCATCAATTAATTACTAAGAAACAACAACTTTCTAGGTCTCTTATCTCTTATAAGAAATAAATAATCTAAGAAGACTCTAAGACTCTAAATAATTAATTAAATATTCTAACAGAACTCTAAATAATTAAATATAAATTTGTATACTTTGGATCATATATCTAAAACAGATATTACAAACAATGCTTGAGTGATTATGGAGATCGAGAAAATGATAAGGAAGAACATACTTCGTATTCAATCTTCAAGCAAATTAAAAGAAGTCCAAATGTCACTCTCTTTATTCAACACCAAATTTGATCGAGGATTGAGAGCTCATTTACCTAATTTCCTTGACCAATAGGGGAATTTTTTCTTGAGAATCATAGGAAAATGAATTAGTGCGTATTAAGAGTAGGGAAGATAAATCTCATGAAAAAATAAAGCACTGAAAAGGGAGGGACTATGGTCAATTATTTGCAGAGGTGTCTTCAACTCCTTTGGTTAATGAAAACATTGTTTGTTGCAAAGCCTAATTATACAAATCTTGCGTTTGAGGAAGTGATCCAATCAGACAAAGTTCCTTGGAAGAAGTGCAAAAGGAATTTCACACCCAGTGAAGTCAAAGTTGTGGAACCATGCACCAATCATGCAAAATAATGTTCCAAGAATCGTATGACTTCTCATTAATGAGAAAATTTTATATTTGTAATATTTAGATAGTTATCATAGTTTTTGCAGTTAAAGTATAATTGATTTTGATGTAATACAAAAAGACATGAGAACCATCAGAAAAGGATTCGGAGTTTAGTTCTGAAATTTTCATCCCTTGTGTAATGATTATGCTTCTTTAGAAAAAATAAAATCATGAAATTGATTCTAGCATATTGGCATTTGCAATATGTGTTATTTTTCTCATGAGAGTTTCATTTCGTTTGATTCTTAGAAAATTTGGGTATGATGGTAGCAAGTTTATTTGAATGAGTTACATATTTATTTATGTATTTTTGAAAATTACACATATACCTGTAAGTTTTGTTCAAAAAAATTAATAGACTTTCCACTTTTTTGCACCTTCATTATCTATCTAAATCATCCATATTTTTTATAAAAGTTTTAACTTTGATTCTTTAAAGCCGAATTTGAAATTCTATCCACTTTTTCTTTCAACTAAATATTCAAAATTTTGTAATGATCGATACATCGCTAATATATAAAATTCAATCCCCCAGATTAAGTTCTTATTACAGAAAGAAAATATCATCTCTGAGAAAATTTAGATAATCTTTAATGGATTTTAATGTTTTACTCGACATTATGAATATTCAAGGCACTTGGTTCTCTTTTAACCAATAACGGTCTCTAAGAGACAACAAGCCCCATGTCTTTTTTTCCCTCCACCAAATATCGACAATATGCCCCATGTCTTTTCTTCCCTCCACCAAATATCGAAATTAAAATTAGTAAACATGATTCTTGCTAATTTAACAAGACCCATGTTTTTTCCCGTCCACCAAATATAAAAATTGAAATTAGTAATCATGATTCTTGCTAATTTAACAAGGTTAAAAGAACATCTAATAGTTAGACAAAATTATTTAGAAATTTGTTCTAAAATTAAATCAATCATTCTCACTAACAGATAAACAATTTATAAAAAGTTTATAATGCAAGTCATTAACAGATAAACAATTTATAAGAAGTTTATAATGCAAGTTGGTGAATATGTTCTTTGCAGAAGAATAAACACTTACATTCGTCCAAAAACTACTAACTATTCTTAGTAATAGAAACTATTTACAAAAATTGATAATAAAAATAAAAAATGATATATGTAGAAGAAAAGACGGAAGCATAAAACCCTGTAATGAAAAATAATAGTGTCGCCAGTCACCAATTAATAGTAAATAGTGAATTTCAAAATTTTGTATGTAAAAATAAAATACACCCATATTATTTCAGTAGAAAATTAACATTTTAAGAATCACTTTAAAATGAAATGCTTGACAAAATTAAAATCCTGATATGTTTTTTTTAATCTAATTATTTAGATGGAGAATTTTGGAACAAACATCAGTTAAAAGTAGAGAAATTTTCTATTCCAATTCCAATTATAATACAAGAAAATGGAGTGCAATTTCACTCGTCAAGCTTTATGTCATCCTCGAGATATCGATGGCGGTTTCCGACATCGAGGACATTCCGCTCGTGAATGGTGGTTTGTCCTGCGGTTTCTGCTTCATGAGAGCTTGTTTCCCCTTGTGCGAGTCCTGGTGAAGCTTTGTGCTTTATACTCGAAGACGGGCAGAGCGTCTACAACGCACGCGTCGAGAGGAATCAAGGGATCCTGGGGAGCAAAGGACAATCTACGGCGTCGAGAGGAATCGCCCCGTTCAGGCAGAGGGGAACTGGTATAGATCAAAGCGATGAAGAAGAGAAACATCAAAATCCCTATCACGATCATCCTTGCAGCAAATCGCACCTCGCCGTCTATTGGTGGCGCCAAGGGGGCAGGCAAACCCTCGCCGTCAATTGGTGGCTGCGAGGGCGAATACAAGGCCATGGCCCGTAGTGAATCTATCTATCAGGGCGTTGGCTCTTAATATGGATGAAGATGAATACAAGTGAATACAAATTTAAAACTGATGTGTGCACAGGAAGTCAATTATGGCTTATTCAATAAAATATTGAAAATAAAAAAGTTAATGCAGGGACATTATTTTTGGTGGTGTGGTGGGAGGGTTTTGTAACATACCTCGATAACCTCGTATGTAAAAGTAGGGAGTTAGAATTTTTTATACAAATTACCACAAGTAATTATCCAATTTACAACTCCACAATTCATCATTAACCATTAGATAGAGTATTCATTAGTACATCAAGTAAATTGCCATCAAAGACAGTAAGTTTCATAACCATTGCATAACTTTTAACCACCATTGTGGTAGTGTAATATCATAAACTGTCTCATGAATCCTTGCATCCATTTCATAATTTCCATAAACATATTAATTAATCTCATACTTGGACAATATGATCATGCCATCAAACAAAGAACCATCAACATCAAGGATTCATCATCATCAAACTGACACAAAAGGCAATCACACCATTGAACACCAATATACCCTAGAAACCCCGTAGGGTGAAAAACCAGCAAACGTATAATCTTATTATTGAACGCTCGTGAGGGTTTTCACCCCTCACTCAATGGCTCATAAGGGATTCCATCCCTTAACCATTGTTATGAAATCATTACAATGAATTATCATTAAGTTGTCACATAACTAGCAAAAAGCTAATACAGTTTCCATATAATCTTTTACTTACATACCGCCACATACAACATTTCTTGTGGCATGATTGTTCTAGCAATGGACAATCCTGCAACTCTAACTCATCTGCATGGCCCGTTAATCCTTTTCCCCCCACAATGTTAAACATTACTTTTCTTTGGCACCAACCGCCATCGTTTTCTGTCAATGCTGTCGTCAACAAGCTTTGACAACAAGATTAGATACCATATTAATGAATCAATAATCAACCTCTAAAAGAGATCTTTTAACATCTACTCATCTGCATGAGCAAGCATAACATACTAGTTAACTAGTGCATATCTTCAAGTAAATTCTTATTCTACTTTTCATAATGCTTATTCACACTAATGCATATTTCTATTTAAGAGAACTAATCATTAGTTTTACAAGTCCATCTTCCCATTTAAAGCATATAACACATTAGTTTACAAGTCCATGTTCTCATTATCAACATTGACATCATGATTACATTTATAAATAATCATATTAACTAGCACTGCACATATTCTTAAAGGGCACAAACACTAAGGCTTTCCTTTGAAGGGACTAACTAAAATATCAGTTATAATCTTCTTGCATGAAAATTTACATAAACGTTGTCAAAAGAAATAGTCCCTTAGCTATCACTTTTGATGCATGCGAATA
>APFE030865996.1:2724-14637 GCA_000404065.3 Pinus taeda | reverse complement strand
AAATCACAATAGCTACCCTTACGTGCATGCAACATGTGTCTTTCCTAACACAATTACTTTTACTCAATGCACATTATCTTTTCATGAAACAAGTAGGGTTCTTGATATGATATGAACACTATTCATATATCTTTCAAAAATAGGAAACTCTATTTTTGTTTCAAGAAATCTACTCATAAAATCCATCCTCTTCATACATGAAGTATGCACACTTTCCTAAAAGGAAAACTATAGAAATAAATATCTATGAGCCTAGAAGCACTTCACTAGCTAATTATATCATGCATGTAATGCATAAATATTTCACATGAACTTAGAAATTAGCTCGTATCGCAATGCCATTAGCATATATCCTTTTTCAAGAAACTTTTATAAAAATACTTATTTTAATTCAAGAAAACTTGGCCACTTTTCAGGCTATGTCCTCAGGATGTTTATATGCTTCTTATTCTTTTCTCAAGAAGATATTTTTGGCTATATTTAACAAGTATTTTATTCCAAGAAAATGACGAGAGACAAGCATTTTACACAAAAGACTCACATGTAGTCTTTGTGAGAAGAGCTACCTATTTTCTTCACCAAGAAAAACATAATCACTATTTAACTACATGAATTAACATTTTTCTTTACCAAGAAACATATAAAACAATTATCTTTTACTGCATGCATTAAAATACTTTTCTTCACCCAGAAAACTTATAAAATATTCAGTCTTTAACTGAATGTATTAACATGTTTTCTTTACCAAGAAAACACATAAAATAATTCAGCCTTTAACTGCACCCATTAACATGTTTTCTTTAATATGCATTCTCTTTTCCAAGAATGCAATATTTACTTCTTTTTCTTTACTATGTCAAGAATGCAATATTTACTTCTATTTCTTTAATATGCATTCTCTCTTCCAAGCATGCAATATTTACTTCTATTTCTTTAATATGCATTCTCTTTTCCAAGAATGCAATATTTACTTCTATTTCTTTAATATGCATTCTCTTTTCCAAGAATGCAATATTTACTTCTATTTCTTTAATATGCCAAGAATGCAATAGCTATTGTTTGAATATGTATTCTCCTTACCCCAAAATAGCTATTTCTATGAGCAAAATAACATATACTTATCTCTTTAGTTGACCAGAGAAATCCAAATCATGCGTTCCAAACATTCCAGGAGGAAGTTGAGCGTGAAGCATCAAAAGTCATGCGTTCCAAACATTCCAAGAGGAAATTTGAGCGTGAAACATTCAAAGATGATCTACGTAAGAGGGATATGATACGGCTTGCCGGAAGTCACAGTAATTATGGAGTGCACAAGAGCTGCGGCAATGGCAGCTTTAACCTGACCTCCTTGCAGAAAGGCTTCCGCCTGGCTATGAGAACCCTCCCGACCGCTGCATGCCTCGCTTTTCTTTCAAAGGATCGGTTTCCAATGAAGCACTGTCACCACTACCCCAAAAAAGGAATGTTGTCCCCTTTCATAACATAGGAACAAGCATCTGTACCCTTTCCCAACCGAAAAGGCAATTTTGGTGGAAGTTTATCTCCCACACCGTTAACTCAATTAATTGGCTTCCTTAATTAATTGCTGGGGTTTCTTTTCTTGATTTCAGGAATATCAAGAATTATTTTTTTTTGTAACTGATTCATAATTTAAAATTACTTTTACAATGACTTATTATGATAGGGATGTTACATACTCCCCCCTTAACAGGAGCATCGTCCTCGGTGTTCATCACTCGTTGGAACTTTAGATTGTACTCATGGTATAATCATCTAAACCACACAAAATGTGATCCTTCATCTTTTAAATTAAGATTTCATTCCAAGGAATGACAATAAAAAAAATATTAATGTTATAACATAAAAAAGATCAATAGTTATAAGCATTCATAACTGTAAAAAGATGCAAGTTCTAATTTCCATTATTTGACCCGTATTCAAATTCATAATAAACAATTCTATATGTCAACTTACCAGTACTTACCATCTACTCTTGAAAATCATGAGTACTTTCACGTACACATTTTAATAGTGGCTGGACAACTCATCAACCCTCTATGGTAAGTAATTCCTGTTATGTATGACTAAAAAATTCAATCGCATTAGTCACAATATTTCGAGTCAAAATAAATACTTTTAACTATCAATCAATTGTGCAATGTTAGATAACTTTTAAATCATAGTACTTTTACAAGTACCTTAAAGAGCTCATCACTGCTCCACAAGCACACTGAAATGATTCTCACTAAAGACATCTATAGAGTACTTCTAAAAGTACCAAAACAACACCTAGCTCTCTAATCATCAAAACAGTCAATCACTGCATCAAGTGAATTTTCTTAGCCCTTACCAAGACGTTCACAAGATTAATAATACAACAAAGGAATTAAAATTTCCAATAACTCCTTATTGAGCACTAAGCTCATTTCCTGTTAAATGTGCATAACATATTTCACACAACTATATGTAAAATCCATTTTTAACACAACATATAGCCGATTAGTTAATTCCTTTAGCTATGAGAATCACAATAGACTAAAGAATTCCCAACCCATGGGAACTGGTTTCCACAACCAAATCGGGTCATTTCCACATCCAGACAGTTTCTTTGATAGAGGCCTTACCAGGTCTAACATGGAATTCCACTGGCCAACCAGCTCAAGAATTCTAGGGAGAGGAAATCCGGGCAGACAAGTACCATCAACCCCTCCGGGCAGGTAACTCCCATCAACCCATATCTGGGTAGACAAGTACCATCAACCCCTCCGGGCAGGTAACTGCCATCAACCCATATCTAGGCAGACAAGTACCATCAACCCCTCTGGGCAGGTAACTGCCATCAACCCAAGGCATTCTAGCCTTTCAAAATCCCGGTAGACAAGTACCATCAACCCCTCCGGGCAGGTAACTGTCATCAACCCAAGGCATTCTAGCCTTGCACAACTATCTGCAACTGTCTGGCATGTTAAATTTCTCTTTTATTACTCTTTCCCAAAGCAATTTACGTAATGAACCATATGTATATTATCATTAACAAAATAAACATGCATCTACACCATGCATTTACACTTAACCCTCATCATGGGTCCACAACATCTAGATTGATGGGAAACATATCTATCATACATGTTGTATGCATTCAAATTTCCAAATAACACAATTCATGCATATCATATAACTTTATTCTTTCTCATTTATAATTGCAATTCACATTGCAACGATTTATGTGATGAGTTTTCTTGTTGCCATTAAGCTACCTCTACTTAATCCCATCATCAATGTTAGTTATAAATATGCATCAGTTAACAAGTATTCAATTTCCAAAAATTTTCATGCATACAATATCGTCATGTATAAAAGCATATGCAAGTATAATTGTCAACAATAGCTAAGTTAATGATCTAAACATTTCCAATTTCCCATAGTCTGTTGTCTTAATCCATACCATCATTAATGGAGTATTATCTTACGTTTACTATGGCTAGAATTGGCCATGCATCATTAATATAATTAAGAATAATCAAGGTGTTCTGACCAACCATTGGTTCAACATGCATAGCTAACTATTAAACTACCCTTATTGGAAGCAATTCCTCTACTTATGCAATTAGAAACATGATCCCCTAAGTGTCACACATGCACTAGAGTTACCACTTGATGTTAGATGCAACAACTATCTTATCACTACTATGTGGCCATTTCAGTATAATGACTTCAAGGAGACATTACGAAAATCACTAACATCAACACACTATAGTTATCATTTTCCAACTCCTTAAGCATGGTCAAAGGAATACTCACATGCACATCAACGCTATCTGGTCATCACCAAACTTACCGATTCTTTTCCCTTCTCCGTCTGTCCCTACAGCATGGTCTTCTCCCTTCTCCTTGCTTCCTTTTTCCTTTTAAAGCATCTACAGTTGGGGAAGGTAGTTAGAGTTTACTAATAACTTCATTAACACATGTAGTCTATTTATGAATAATTGTCACATGTACTTCTACCATGAATGGGTCCTAGAAATGTTATCCACTGAACATGCTTCTACAATTAACTTCACACTAGAATGCAACATGCATAAGAATCCGTCATTCCTATAGTAGAGATAAATTCAACCATCATTAAATCGAGGCTCAAAGGATTTTTATCTCACAACTAGTAATGATTAACATAAACACATACCATGCTAGTGAATCTCAAATAATTAAGACATAAGCATACATTATTCATCAAGCATTCTCATGGTGAGTAGAATTAAGAATTCTTCTCATAAAATCGTCATACTCATTCCACGCATGTGACATCAATCAACCATCACTTATTTATGAATTGTAATAATCTTAAATATAAAGCAATTAATGCATATAAGTTCTATTGGTTACTCATGCAATACTAACCAATCTCAACTACCAATCATCTTCAAGCATCTATGACAAGACTGAATCAAAAATTAGTTATTACAATCAAGTCGATTCAAGCAGATAAAGTTTTCTACTCTGTGCCAAAATATCCATATCAAATAGCACAAAAATAGACAGTTAAAAATCTGGAAAACCAGGAACAAAACTTACGAGAACTATCTTCTCAGAATGCAATATTGTAAATATAATAACATGCACATATTTTAATTCAAGAGAATTGAGCAAGATACTTATCTTTTCCTGGAAACCTCCACACCGCATGATCCCGATGTCAAAATCGCTCTTCAATCTTTCTCTTGATTATGCTACACCACCACGGAGCTCGACGAGGGCCTCACAGATGAGAAATCATGTACAGAGGGTCAAAAATGATGGTTGAAGTGCAAAGCATTGCCATAAGTACCAATTATTTCCTCCACCGGCTCCGTCTTGATATTTCCCTTTGAAGATTTATTCCATGCACCACATCTGGCAAATATTTATGACTGTCTTCAGGTGGATGTTGCACATGCACTGGCTCTTGCCCCTGCTTGTCTTGCACAATCTTTTTTTTTTTTAAAACACCATATCATCAAATCCAAGGACATCCCCGTATTTTACATTCATGCATTGACTCATTAAAATTAGTTCATTGCAACATCAATCCTGTTTAATAAATACATCATTGCTATCGCCATATTTGCAAATCAAAAGTGGGTTGTTGATTGTCACTTTCGTCTATGAGTGTTCAAGATTTTTCATAAGTGTAATGAGTGTTCAATATTGTTCTTAAGTGCGACAAAAGTTTCATTGTCTTTTATCATCATCAGGAATCCAATGTCATGAACATAGTTATGCAACAACGTTATTACTTACTACTCAAAGCAGTTATAAACATGATTCACACATATCATGCCGAAGGTAGTGTACTACACAAGTCAATATGTGAATGGTTAAACACATACCTGATTTAATGCCACTGGTGGCATACCTCAATTTCTTCTCCGCTTACCAATTCCCAAAGGCGCCAGTACTGCAACCTTTAGCTCTGATACCACTTGTAACATACCCCGATAACCTCGTATGTAAAAGTAGGGAGTTAGAATTTTTTTATACAAATTACCACAAGTACTTATTCAATTCACAACTCCACAATTCATCATTAACCATTAGATAGAGTATTCATTAGTACATCAAGTAAATTGCCATCAAAGACAGTAAGTTTCATAACCATTGCATAACCTTTAACCATCACTGTGGTAGTGTAATATCATAAACCGTCTCATGAATCCTTGCATCCATTTCATAATTTCCATAAACATATTAATTAATCTCATACTTGGACAATATGATCATGCCATCAAATAAAGAACCATCAACATCAAGGATTCATCATCATCAAACTGACACAAAAGGCAATCACAACATTGAACACCAATATACACTGGAAACCCCGTAGGGTGAAAACCAGCAAACGTTTAATCTTATTATTAAACGCTCGTGAGGGTTTTCACCCCTCACTCAATGGCTCATAAGGGATTCCGTCCCTTAACGATTGTTATGAAATCATTACAATGAATTATCATTAAGTTGTCACATAACTAACTAAAAGCTAATACCGTTTCCATGTAATCTTTTACTTACATACCGCCACATACAACATTTCTTGTGGCATGATTGTTCTAGCAATGGATGATCCTGCAACTTGTACTCATCTGCGTGGACCGTTAACCCTCTTCCTACCACAACATTACACATCACTTTTCTTTGGCTCCAACCTCCATCGCATCCTGTCAATGTTTATCATCAAGCAGCTACGGCAACAAGATTAGATACCATATTAGTCAGTCAATAATCAACCTCTAAAAGAGATCTTTTAACATCTACTCATATGCATGAGCAAGCATGACATGCTATTTAACCAGTACATACACTCAAGTAAATATTATTTGACCTCCACAATGTTTATTTACTTTAATGCATAATTCTCTTTAAGATATCTAACTCTTTAGTTCTACTAACATGTATAACATAATCGTTACATCTTCATACATGTAATAAACTATTATTTCTATACTTAAGCACATATGTTCTTTTCACATAGTTATATTTCGAGAACTCAACATAGTCTCTCTAACATACAAACAACATAACTCCATATCACAATGACTATTCTTTGTGCATACCATAGCTTATCATATTAGCCATTCTTTAATGTATGCAACACCTATTCCCTTCAGTAGAATACTACCATCATTTCATGCAACAAACCACATGCTTCTTTCCTAAAGAAAGTCATTATAATCCTCATTTCTCAATCTTCCTATATGAGGGTTTCTCAAAATTCCATTTCATTAAATTATTAAAGGCATGCATCTTTACGCATAAAAATCAAGATACAAAAACAAGGTTAACTTACCCTTTATGCATCAAAATCAAGAAGTCAACACAACTTATCTAACAAGACAATCTTTCAAGAGATTATATTTTTCAAGAAAGTTAACATGACCACTTTCTCTATGTACACACAAAATCACAATAGCTACCCTTACGTGCATGCAACATGTGTCTTTCCTAACACAATTACTTTTACTCAATGCACATTATCTTTTCATGAAACAAGTAAGGTTCTTGATATGACATGAACACTATTCATATATCTTTCAAAAATAGGAAACTCTATTTTTGTTTCAAGAAATCTACTCATAAAAGCCATCCTCTTCATACATGAAGTATGCACACTTTCCTAAAAGGAAAACTATAGAAATAAATATCTATGAGCCTAGAAGCACTTCACTAGCTAATTAGATCATGCATGTAATGCATAATATTTCACATGAACTTAGAAATTAGCTCGTATCGCAATGCCATTAGCATATATCCTTTTTCAAGAAACTTTTATAAAAATACTTATTTTAATTCAAGAAAACTTGGCCACTGGCATTAGCATATATCCTTTCTCAAGAAACTTTTATAAAAATACGTATTTTAATTCAAGAAAACTTGGCCACTTTTCACGCTATGTCCTCAGGATGTTTATATGCTTCTTCTGCTTTTCTCAAGAAGATATTTTGGCTATATTTAACAAGGATTTTATTCCAAGAGAATGATGAGAGACAAGCATTTTACACACAAGACTCATATGTAGTCTTTGTGAGAAGAACTACCTATTTTCTTTACCAAGAAAAACATAATCACTATTTAACTGCATGAATTAACATTTTTCTTTACCAAGAAACATATAAAAAAATTATCTTTACTGCATGCGTTAAAATACTTTTCTTTACCAAGAAAACTTATAAAATATTCAGTCTTTAACTGAATGTATTAACATGTTTTCTTTACCAAGAAAACACATAAAATAATTCAGTCTTTAACTGCACCCATTAACATGTTTTCTTTACCAAGGAGACATATAAAACAATCAATCTTTATTGCATGCATTATCATATTTTCTCTACTCAGAAAACACATAAAACAATCAATCTTTTACTGTAGAAGGCAACCACATGCTATTTTCCAACCGTTTAATAAAATGCAACTTATTATTCTCTATAAAAAGTGCAGTTACTTATCTTTTCAGTGACTCACTCCATGCTTCCACTGCATGCTTCCATCACCTGTCGAAGTTAAAACTGGTATCCCTATGACATCCATGTCAAAATTATAAAGATGATGTGATTGTCTAATTGAAATTCCAACTCAAGTTCTGTTGCACCGAGACTCTCGTAAGCTAGGAGGTTTCTAGCACCACCACTTAAAGGAGCCACACAAATATACTGAGTCAGTTCAACACGTTAAAAATGTTATAAATGAAGAAGTGAACTGCTGGCAGAGTCTTATCCATCCCTGCTCAATGAAATCATTCTGCAACTCCTCTGGAGGCTGAAGGCACTGCCAACGACCTATTGATCTTGGAACAATCCAACCTTTCTACGCTTTACTAAACCGTGGAAGTCCCCACAGCTTCCATCATCTTCGAAATCTGGATCGTATAACAGAGAACTAGCTATTGAAAGCCTCCTCTCTCTTGTATTGTCTTCAGAATTTAGGGAACCTCCCTCTGTCGCAGACTCTCTCTGTTTTTAATCTCGTTCTAAGACAAAACATAATCAAGAACCAACTAACGAATTTTGGTTAATATACATGAATCTTCACGGAACTTAAATTCATTGATGCTGTAAAAGCTGTGTGTCTACACGTTTTACGCTACTAGTAGTCACATCTCTGCACCCATCAGCAACCAATCCCCCATATCACATGTTAAGGATTCTTTTCATGCACTCCGCTCATTCAGTTTCCCAAGAATCAGTTAATAACTTATTCGTAACTATATCTCAACTATTTAATTTACATTGAGTTACTTAGGGATGTTACATCTTATCTTCCACTTTGCCAAATGATGCAGGAGCATCCATCCCAAGGGAAATCATTGTAAATAGTAGACATAGGGGGCTTATCCATTTTTGGAATTAGTTTCCTAAGTTCCAAGTCAGTTTAATATTTAGGCTTTTAAGTGTGATTTAATTAGATATTCTCAAAATAAATAAATGAGAACATAGGAACTAGGGAGAACTTTTAGGCATAAAATGAATGGATGTGGATCATTAAGTGATAAGGAGGCTTTTCTATTTTAAAATAGGGAAAAGATGGAATAAAACCTCAAGATGCTTTTTGTCAGATGTATGCATTGCATGTAGAGCTTTAAAGCTTTTATGTTTAAATCATTATGTAAAGCATGTTTTTGTATTGGATAAGGACCGAGAAGGCCTATCCTTAATTATAAATAAAGAGGCAGCAAAGCTCTCAGGAGAGAGAGGGGCGATGCAGAAGTATTATTATGAAAATTCCTCTCGGCGTTTTGAAGAAAATCGATGATATCTTGTTAAATTGTATGTATGTACTTAATGATTAGCTTTACTGTGTATTGAAGCGTTGAATAGTTGTTATACTCTGCGTAAATAGTGTTCTACTCTATCATATAATAATAAAATCAAAGTGCCGACAGCGTTGAATAGCCATTATCTGGGCAAGTAAAATACCTTCGTGGTTATCGAATTTTCCTGACGATATAGTATAGTTCTCCTCCTGGTCTTACTATAGTTTCTTACCATTACGCTTTGTATTGATACAATAGCTAATGACTAAGGCCCGACCGGTGAAAGAAACGTTGCACAAGTTTCAAGCTTTATGACGCAGGTTCCAGTCAAACCTTAAACATTATATGAGATCTCAGATTTATGGTAGCTAAACATCATAAGAATCGGCGTAAGGGAGTGTTGGTCCGAGGAATTCGGCGCGCGTTGGAGCGAGTATTGGAACGAGAAAGAGAAAAACTCTGTTTGCGCAGAGTAATTGCATAGGAGCTATCATTAAAAGAGCAGCTCAAGGAAGCGCGGTTGAATTAGAAAGCGCTGTTGAATTCATGGGAGGTATGTTGTTGTTAGTAATTGGCTTTTGAATATAAATCTGAGTTTTTGTAATTGCCATAGAAGAATTTGAAAATGAATGTGTAAGGGTGTTGGTTTGCTAACCAATTACCAAAGTTTTAAGGGACACATGTGTATTTGAGCCGGAACTTAAACCGATTCAAAGGTTTGTTCAAACATTCTATGAACATTTAATAGAAGAAGCATATATTACTTGGATTGCAGTATTATGAATTGCCAGGTCGAGATTTTAAAACATGAGTGAATTCTTTTGATTGAATCCAAGAATGTTATTAGAATGGGGTTTAACAATAGATTGAAGCTAAAAAGAGCAAGCTTCCACATGAAGTTTCTAAATTTGGATTGAAATGAAGATTTGGGGTTGATTGCATGAGAAAAAGATTTAAAGTGTGGTTTTTTTTTCTTTTCTGAAACATAGAAATTTGTGAATAAGATATTTGAAGAGCTTCCACGAATTTAAGTTTTTGAATTTGCCCGTGTGTTGAAGTTTAATTGGGCAATTGTTTGAGGTGCATGCTTTTATATGCATGAGTGGATAAAAAAAGATCCTGGTTAGTTGCAGGCCTTGCTTGCACCACCAAATCAATTAAGTATTCATGCAGTCATATGGGGGAACGTTAATGATACATCTCCTTGTTAAAATAAGACAATACCAAACCTCACATGCTGAAGTCTCATCCTGTGAGGCGAGTGGCATTCCATACACTACAATTTCCTTCCATAATAGTTGTTTCTATATGGGGGGCAAGGGAGAGCACAAGTCCCTTTAACCTGGCCCCCCTCTAGATATTTGTAGAGGAATTTAGCAATGTTGTGGAGAGGAAGAATCCACTTTCACCCATGCTTTGTATGCTAGACGATACATTTGCTCACGACGAGAAGGTGACTTGTCCTTGTTCATAGATGACAGGATACTGGTCTACTCACCTCAGGAGTTTGATAACACTTTTCAGCACTAGCAAGGTGTTCTGCTATTCTTTTTTTTTGGTCAAGTAATAGTGGAGCCTTCAATTAACCGCAGGAAAGATTACATATGTTACATGTCTTTACAAGTGTAAATACCAACAAGGGGCAAACCCGTTGATGATTAACCTGAAACAAAACCTGAAACAAAACCCGAAACCTTGCACATAAATCTTACACATAAACCTCTGCCCATTATCCAACCCGATGGCCATTCTATAAGACCCCCAGTGATCCAATGGTCCTTAAAGAAATCGCTTTGGAGACTTGCACGACCCTTACCTGCTTTACGGAGCTGACAGAGAAAATAAATTGTCAATGTATAAAACTTCGAGTCCGTTCTTGGACTTAACCTCCTCCTATGTTGAAACCCTATATCCTTTCGATTAAGATCCTGATCCAGGTGGATATTGGTGGCCACCTGCCAAGTCCACCTGGAACCCCACCATTGTTTCTCTCATCATTTTCAATTTCCTTAATTATAGCACAACTTACTATTTTTAGCAGTTTTTCGTGTCTTGAACTTCCAGAGCCGTTTTGAGGCCCTAAACGATGTTTTTTGGGAGAACTAGGAGCAACATGGGTCCATGGACCGATGTTGCTCTTCCCAAAGTTGTAGTTCTCAAATAGATCTTTCTAACAAGATATTGTGCACGTTAAACTGAGATCATATGCCAAAGTTACAACCCTGGGAAGTTGATGTACCAATTTACCAAAACGGGGCCCACAGTTTGGTGTTTCATCTTCTAGGGTTAGGTCTTCAGATGTTTAGGG
The DNA here is from genome assembly GCA_000404065.3 of Pinus taeda. Taxonomy (NCBI): domain Eukaryota; kingdom Viridiplantae; phylum Streptophyta; class Pinopsida; order Pinales; family Pinaceae; genus Pinus; species Pinus taeda. Next base: position 3,049 of record APFE030865996.1, on the reverse strand, counting down.
TTTTCCATTGTTTCTCAACAATAAATGGGCCTTCGAGCCTCATTGTAAGACAGTTCAGAGGCATTTAGCCGCCACATCTCTTCTCAGAGATAAGCTACCATCGCCCTAGCTAGGTTATTGACCATGAACTGTTGTAAGGGCATATTTCAGTATTTTACATTAATGAAAATGAAGTACTTATTTCCGCCCTGCATATCTGTGTTTATGTTATCGTCTGAAATTTTTTGCTTGCCTATTTAAATAGTGATATCAGTGGGTTTCAAGAGTGGTCTGCTTTTTCTTTGTTTTTCTTTGCATGTCCCCAACAAGGTTAGATATAAGGAGT
>APFE030865995.1:3816-19537 GCA_000404065.3 Pinus taeda | reverse complement strand
TTATTGCAAAACGAAACTCCATAATGTTGTCAACAACTAGACTAATTAACAACTAAAATTTTAATTGCAAACATGTCAGTCACCTAAGAGTTAGGTTGGGTGGTGATTCATCACTTACACAAGCATAATCTATTGGGTTGTGATTCATACACCATATTTTGCATATGCTTTATCATGGTTATGCATAAGTAATTACATTTAATTCATAAATATAATGAATTCAAAGAGTTTAAGAGAAATATAAGTAGAATATGTTTAGTGATTTACATTTCAATGTGTGTTATCAATCATGCTTTATCACAACTAAAACATTTAATTTCATTGATTAAAAGGAATTGAGACTCTAACAAAAATATTCATTTTACCACTATAACATTTTCCAAAGAATATCTCCCAATATTCATTTGAACATCCTAAAAAAAATTCCATTTAAACATCTTGTCCAGAAAAAAGCAGATGGAACAAAGAGTAAAGGCCATCAAACGCCAATCAATTTCTATCTTTTCATTGTATTATTATTTATTTTATTATCTATAGGACAGAGATTCATGTATTTTAAGTGGAGAATATCTAATAAGATATAATGGTTATATCTTTTTGAGTCGAACATGTAATATTGGCAAACCTGATTAGAAATTTAAAGGATCTCAATCAATAAGAGATAAGAAATCCATTTATTGCATTGACTCTCATTTTTTGGTTATAAACAACAACAATAAATCATTTCAAAATACCAGTGAGTGGTTAATTTATGTATTGTAATATCATCCATTATAATAGTTTTCCATTAATCTAATTGGGTAAATGAGTTAAGATTTTTATTTATTTGAGGAAGCTACTCTATATTCTCAAATTGATGGTGCTATGTTCATATTGATGGGTATAATTTCACTCTAAAGTTAATCAATTAATGGGTCTAGATTGCCGTTTTTACGAACTTGTGGAAGTGGTCTCATAGTTTGAGAAATTTAATTGTTTTTTTAATTAATCGGTGTTCTATTACTCCTTGAAACGCTAATAATATTAAGATGATAAATTTTGAAAATGTTAGATCAAATGTGTATGTGTGTTGAAATTACTACAATTTAACAATCTTACTTGCATCTCTTTGCTCCTTTTGAATAATTGCTAGTCTTCATCATTGATATATTTTCAATACCTAACTTTTAATTAACCAAATAAATTGATTATAATTTTTCACAATGTATAACATATTGAAATAAAAATTACTTAGATATTTAATTACAAGAAACATGTCAACTTTATTATTGAACAATGTCACCCAATTTAAAAAAAAAAACCTTTTCACCTCTTTTCACTACTTATACTATATTGTTTTATTTAAACTTAAAAAATACCTACATAAATAACACAACATGTCCATGGAATATGTTTAAATAAAAAAATACCTACATAAATAACACACCATGTCCATGGAATATATACATAAAAAAACGAATAATAATAATGTTATAATAATGTTGTAAATTAGGAAATTAATAAAGACTTGAAAAAAAAAGAAACGATACACACTTTCCATTTACAACATATGCACAACGCATTTTGTTCAACGTTCCTTTATTCCGTAGGGTATAGTAAAAGGTGATGCATGTAACTGGTGAACTAATTGGTATGGATGTTGTGACACATAATGAGGTATGCCATATATCCATTACATATGGGAGCCCATGTATCCACTACCACGTGCCCATCACATTAACACTTGTCTTTCATCGTTCATTGTCCATTTACCCAAAGCATTTCTGTGCTCCCAAATTCCCTGTGTGTTTTATTTCCATCAGCATATTTTCGAGCAGAGGTTTTACCTTCATAAAGAATTTGGTTTTGTGCGTTCAACTTTCTAGCAGTTACAGTTTCTATCCACGCTCATTACTTCGGTTTTGGATGTGTTCAACTTTTTAGCAGTTACAGGTTCTTGTACTGACAAAGCGTTTTTGTTGCAGAACTGTTTCAGAAGTTGTTTCGACAAGACCTTTTAGTTGCAAGTCACTTCTGAAATTTCTTGATTGGGGATTGCGAACTGTTCTACCCCTTCTTTTCCACCCTTGGCACCTGCTCATCGACATGATTCCCACGTGGTAATATGTTTTGGAAACCTTACTTTCGGCATTATTATTGTTCATGTCTAAATGGTTTGTTGATTGAGGTTATTGTTCACGCCTAAATGTGGTTTGTCGATTGAGGTTCTTATTGTGTTTTCCTTTACAGGGATACATGGGATATGGGTTATGGCCGCTGAAATTTGTCTTTCTCAGCTTCCAACTTTGCTTAGTGGTTCAAACGTGGAGTTTCAGGTAAGTTCTCGCCATGCTGAATTGTATATACAATATAAATTTTCACTTATACCAAACTTGCATTACAAATAAAACAAATAAACTGCAGTCCCGTCACCTCCAAACATGATATCCCCCATCTTAGATGGTGCAAACCAACATCTTCTCCCAGTCATGATATTCCTATTTTGTTTGCACTTGTGTTCATAGTTATTTTGTGAACATGTCTCTCCTTATTATAGTAGCAACAAAAGACTTTCTTCCTTCAAGATTCTCTGGACTGTGAATTTCCTCCTTTTAAATTACATTGTTCAAATTTCCTTTCTTATTGTTTGTTTTGAATTTATCAATGTGCTGCTCTTTTTGAAGTAGCATAGCACCAAGATCTTGAAGTGAAACCGTGCAAGTCTTCTTTGATGGTTCAAACACCTCAATCAACCAATCACTTTGTCAAGTCTGCTGTCAGAGCGCCCAATTCCTTCAGTTCGACAGTATCAACAACAAGAAGTTGGTTGCAAAGTCTTCCACGTGGGTTATATAATCAACAAGTCTCATGATCAATAGGTTTCAAAGCCTACAATTGTTTGCAGAAGTAGATAAAATAAGATAATTTTGTTAACGTGCAAAAGTCCAATAAAGGACCACAATGTTGGTCAAAGTCCAATAATGGACCACAATGTTGGTCAACGAGATAAAAAAAAATAACTTAACTTAAATATAGTGGGAATGCGAAAACATCTCTTAATACAATTTGCCTATAGGACACTCGATTTATTTGAGGTCTTAAATGGATACTATATTATGATTCATATAGGAATAATATGATGATTTACAGTAGAATAGAGTTGAAGTTATAGTGTGCATCATCATCATATTCTTCAAAGACACCAAAAGCAATGTTAGTAGGACCACACCTCCTTGCCCTTTATGATCCTCCACAACCTTTGCTTCACTGAAACGTTCTTTATGCAAAATGTCTAAATGTCCAAATGGAATAGCTGCCACCATACTAAGAAGTGCATGGTTTCTTTGAAGAATACCCACGCAAAATGAAATTCACATAAAATCTACAAAACATTGCTTTCTTTGAAGAATACCCACGCAACATGAATCTACAAAACTTTATAAAAATAGAACTACCACTACTTTAACATCCATAACATCCATTATCAATGATAATTTTCAAGAATCGATCATGGCTTTGATAATCTAGGACTAACAAAACTAACATGGCCCTGAATCAGGGTATCTCTCGGATCAAAATAGATTGTTGGAAAAAGGAGGAATGTTTAATATGTAAAGGCTTGTTTGTTGTTGCATAACTCCACACCTTTCAGGGAAAGGGCTTATCACATGTTTCATAGTAGGACAATAACACCCAACCTTTTACTCTATTACTAATATATGCTGCAAGATAAACAACCTCTTCAATAGGGTATGGATATCCCTATGATTATCATAAATCATAACAATTCTAGTTTCATACCCAAATCATAAAAAACAATAGTTATATTCATCTATTAGAATTATATTCATTGTGATATTTTCTTCAATAATTTCTAGAACTAAAATATATTTCTATATTCTAATCATTTGAAAGAAATACAAAATTCCTTATGTATTTAATACCAGAAGAGTATAGATGTAAAAGATATTGAATACAATTTTTTTTAAAGATAGGATAAGAAATTTTATAATCATAAAGACATTTTTAAAACACCATTCATAGTGAATCTAATTCTATTGTTCACATTTGCATAGAATTAATAACAAATATTTATGGAAATAAGACTCAAATTACTTCATAGTTTAGTTACATAACTTCCACTTTGCTAGAATGGACTAATATGTGGAAGAACTTTGGCCTTCACAAATGTTGTTGATAGCAGTACTTGTACTACCCAACAAATGTGTTAGATTTGATTGGAATTTGGGAATGGAAGTAGAGCCCAATAAAGTGTCTCTAATGTTTTGCAATGTGCTTAGAATGCCCAGCATAGCAGGTAATCCTTGAGGAGATCCATTTGTGCAAAGCAAGCCCACATTTATCAGTGAATTGAGACAATTGAGATCCTTATCTTCTTTGATGCATCTATTAGTCCTCGTCAATATGGTAAGGGGATTGAAAAAATATCCAAATGTGCACATAATAGATGTGTCATCATAGCGACTTTTATTTCTTTATATATATTCAAAATCTTAGTCTATTATTATCTTTTCTTCGTTATTTTTTATTTTATTTATTTATGTATTATTAGTATCTCATTTGTTATTATTATTATTATTGATATTATTAATATAGGGCATTACATACTACCCCTCTTTAAGAAAATTCATCCCAAAGTTAATATATTCATTTATTATTTGATTTATTTATTACCCCATGTTTGCCTAACACCCTATAATGAACTAGTATACCAACAAGAATCGAAAGTTACATTACGACATGGGGAAAACCAAATGAATCTAAAGCCTCTTTCCCAACTTTCGGAATTAGGAATACAACCTCTTTAGTTTATATCATGGCACTAAGACTCACATAGGGGCTTAGAGCTCATTTGCCCCAAGGCAGGCATTCAGTCTAGTACTGAATGATGCTTGACATATCACAACGTTGGCCCAACTCCCTCTAGAACCAACTAAGGTACATAGCCTTAGGAATCGAAGTCCTTACACCACTTATGTACTTTGGCATCCCAATCCAATTCTGGCCACTCGGCCTCCTCAAGATGGTCCCATAGCTCCTCAAGAGATATACATCAAGAGTTATACAACAAAACAAATTGGCATATGTTGTGTTGATTTATTTTTTCCCCAACCCATATGATTTACACATTCTCCCTCATAGGTATGGGCTACCACAAGATCATCAAATAAATCTTCCCTCTTGGTTTGTTTTTGGAATTCATGTGAATCACCACATCTCAACATGTAGCCAATGCATTCATTATAACATCATAATAAAATAATTCACAAGCCAACTCTTGTATGCCATGAAGAAAATATAAAATCATTGTTATCAAAACATTCTGAATAGTAAAAACCTAATGCTCATGCATATCATACTATATGAATTCTTTAACCACATGCTTCACATCCTGAAATACCATCATAATAACTGGAAGCACATGTCAATATATCCTCATATCATATCATCATAAATATGAGAATCATACTTATCAAATAGAGATCAATGATATGCTATAGCATTCTTATCATGATTCATCAGGAAAATCAATCTCATTTTCTTATATAAAAAATGAATACTAATGATGAAATACACTTATTCAACATCCCTCTAGGATCTAGGTTATCTATTGATACTATTAGTTTCATGTTTTCATCAAGCTTATAATGTATTTTTTAATAGTATTTTCTTGTTCCTTCAAGTAGAAAGTTGACAATTTAACAATAGGTCAAGTCATTTAAGTACATCATTAAATTTCAAGTGAGTCTCATCATCTTCAACCTAAATATCTTGTCATGTTTTCTTCCCTCCCCAAGGAAATTTAGTGAATTCATCATTAAGATGTTATTGGTTGTACAATCATTCCTTAAATAATCAATATCAAAATTAAAAATTCATGCTCCTTCTCAAGGTCTCCTTATAAAACATGGAAAATTTTAAGGGCTAATATTCATAGGTGGGCTAATTTTCCATGATTTTTCAAAAAAAATGATTCATCAAATTTGCATATTCTCTAAAATTATTTGCCCCAATTTTATAATATACAATTATTTTACCTTAGAAGTCGCTAAATTTTTATAGAGAATGATACAAAATCATTAGAAATGTGAATATTTTAGAAAAATATATCCAAAAATTTTACACTTTGCATGTTAGGGACTAGTAAGATTCATCACCGCCCCCAACCAATAAGCAAACAACCAGCAGGGTGCGTAAGCACACTCGATTGTCCAAGGAGAGGGCCTCACCATAAGATGCATGAGTGATAAATCCCTATATTAAGATTCACCCAGGTTTCTAAATATCAAGAAAAAATTCCTTAAAAAATTCCTTTGTTATAAAATTTCTTTGAACATTCATTCTTATGCTTCAATTGTTATCTTTAACCATTTAACCTTTGAACATTTTCTCATTTTATCATTTCTCATCCCTAACCAACTACAAGTTTTCATAACCCCCTATCTTGTCATTTTAAAATACTATGTCATTCACCAATCACTAGTCTATATCTTTAATAGATATTTCTCTTTGAGAAATATCTCAAATTTATGTTTTATGTTCTTCATTCCCAGTATAAAGGAACTCATAGGTGTATCATTACTTAATCTAATGTCACTATACTTCCTAAGTAGTACCTTAAATTAACCTTCATCATTATCATGATCATTTAGCTACATTAGTTGATTGAAATTATTCTCTTCTTGATAAAAATTGTCCTTATTCAGACCTTATAGTGATCTTATTGGGTGGTCCATTTTTGGAAAAGCAATTTTGGAAAATTTTGAGTAGGTTTTGATTGGAAAATGGTTGTGCGAGAGATCACTGGAAAAAGGAAAATGAATGGTTGAAACAACCAAATTCCGAGAATCATGGGAAAGAGGCACACAAGATAAATGAAAAGGTATTTACGATGAAATATGAAGAGGCCTCCAAAGAAGGATAAGATCACAAGGGAAATGAAAAGGAAATTCTGATCAGATTTTTAGAGGCTGCCAAAGAAGGATGGACACACTAGAGTTTGAGGGAATCCAAGGTGATCAGGAACAAATAAGTGAGTGAGATCACAAGAAGAAAAGCTATAAAACCTGAAGGGGAGATGGCAGAAAAAATAAGAATTTGGGAGTCTATGATGAAATGTTTTGTTTCTTGAAGACTTCCTCGCTCTTTATGATCTCTCTCTCTAAATTCTATTATGTAACCTGATCCAATAGCAATTAATGTTATTTATTGTGATGAAGAGCATGTCATGATGTAATTATGTAATGATCTAGCCATTAATGGCGTTAGAAAATAAGAAATATTTTCTTTATGTTGATAATTACGTGTGATATTCTTATGTTCTTATCAACTTTCTTATGTTCTTCTGTTATCTTAGTTCATCAAGAAATTATGAAAACAATAGAATAGAGATCAAATACACTAGATGTAGGGCGACAACTAGGGAAAAACACTTTCTGGGGGAAAACCCATTCAACAACTCTTATTTAATAGTTTCACACGATAATCGAAGACTCTTGAACCTAGACACAAACTTCCTCCACAGCAAGTCAGCCCCTTCTTCCTTCTGTAGGTAATAGTGCTTTCAGCAATAACTTCAAGCTAGTAGAAACAACTTGCAACAACAACCAAACTTTGATCTATCAGAACTTTAACCCAGTAGTAGCCCAACAAAATCTTCAACCCAACAATTAGCCTAACAAAAACTTTGACCCGACTGCTAGCCCAGCAAAAATTTTGACCCAGCAGAAACTTTTTCCTTCCAGCAAATAACCCAATAAATCCATATGAGTGAGAGAGAGACGAACCTTGAAACTTTGATCTTCCTTCTTCCAACGACTTTCCTCCTCCTTCTGCAACTTCACACTTTTTCTGCTCTTCCTTTTAGATATCGAACTTGTGAGTGTGATTGTCCTCCGAACAAATTGAACTGCTCCAATACATATGCTTCCGGTGAGGTCGAATTATCCTGTTTGAGGATGAATTGATCTCCTTGAGGTTGACTTGGTGTGGAGGTGACAAATGCCTTATTTTACAATAAATATTTTTACATGATTCAAAATCCTAAGAAGGGTCTCTTTAAATGGACAATGACTCTAATGACTTAGTATAAATCCTATAAGTCCTCCTATAAGTCCTCAATGGGGACTTTGACTGAAAACAAGATGACCCAAGCATGAAACTCTTGCTTTAAGAAATCATAATAATAATAAATTATTTTATTTCTTTTTATGAATATATTTCATTATGACTCAAATACAATTTATGAAGACCAAACCTAGTTACATTCTTCAACACTCCCTCTTAAATAGGGAGCTATTCATACATACATATCCAAGTACATGGAATATCTCAAAACGCATGAACCATCAATAGTTTAGGCACTTACGGTACCCCAAACTGGATTCCTAACTAGAGAAATATATCTAGGTGGGACTATGATGGACTAAAGCTTTCAGCCTCTCTAGGTACCGTTAGGCTTACTTTCTAACCATCACCTTAGGGAAATAGGTGTGTAATGCAAGGTCTGAGCTCTATGACCAACACCTTAGAAAATGTATTCTAGGATATGTGTAGAGATCGGCCTTAGCAAAGGTATTCCTTGTCATCTTCTTATAAAACATGAAAACTTTCAGTGGACATGAGTGTTAGGCTATGAGAACACAACTTTCATATGCCAAACATGTTTCCAGATAGGACATTTGCATAATTATTTTACACATGAAATAAATGCACCAAAAAATAAAAAAGAGGTAATCTCTTAAGCAAAGGGGATGGAAATTCCCTAACAATTTAGAAGATGAAAAAGAAGACCTCAAGGCAACTCATCCAAATTTTGAAGCATAGTCTCAACATGGAAGTTAGTTAAATGGTGGTGAAGGTGATAGGTCTAGATCAGTGGATGTTACCCAGAATGCTATTGAATCAACATATATAATATTACCATAACAATATAAAGTGGAATTTACCAATGGAAAAAGATTCAGGAGGCATTAAAACATCTCATGTATCTCAAAGCTTAGACTTAGAAAAATATATCTCACTATAGATAAATGGTAATCAAATAGAAATAGTAACAAATTCCAATCATTGTGTTTGGTGAAAGGCGGGGGGAAAGAAAGGAAAGAAGGGGACTTATGTACAACTATTTTATTACACTTGTGCAAATCTGATAACTGGATATCAAACTGGCAACCACGGATGTGCGGAGCTTTCTGCACAAGCATGTAGAATGGGTGTATTCATATTTAATAGGTTATTTTTGTAATGAATGAAGAATACTACTTCTACTTTTGCCATTTTAGTCATTAGGGTATTTTGGAGGTCTAAATGGGCCTCCTACATAAATTATAAAATATAAGTGGAAATAATAAAATAAGATTAGATTACATCATCAAATTTTAGAGGGAAAAAGTAAAAATTATTTTGTCAACTTGTAATTTCAACTTATCTCCCTATGGGCTTACTGAAATTTCAAGAGGAAACACTCATTGGATGAATAATTTGATTCCTCATCCAGGTAGTACCCATACTCCATACTTTCGATGGACCTACTACATGAAAAATTAGAAATACATGAAAAACGTGATTGCAATCACGTTTTTCATGTATTTCTCATTTTTCATGTAGCAGGTCCATCGAAAGTATGCAGCATGGGTACTACCTGGATGAGGAATCAAATTCTTCATCCAACGAGTGTTTCCTCTAGAAACTTCAGTAAGCCCATAGGGAGATAAGTTGAAATTACAAGTTGACAAAATAATTTTTACTTTTTCCCTCTAAAATTTGATGATGTAATCTAATCTTATTTTATTATTTTAAATCCAATGTGTACTCCTGCTCAAAATTTGAGTAAAACCTTAGGGAGATAAGTTTGAAATGCAAGTTGAAAAAGTAGTTTTATTATTTTATTATTTTTAATCTTTTTACTTTTTTACTCAAAAAATGGTGAATCATCCCCATGGTTCACATCATCATCTTTAATCCTATTGGTTCTAATAAAGTTTATTTTGATTGTACATTTTTCTTAGGAGGCTCATTTTAGACCTCAAAATTCCCCTAATGGCCGATAACAACACTTTTTCCACTTTTTCTTCAAAACATTTTTAAATAAATAAATTGTGATTTAATGTTTTATTTGTATGTTAATTGAAGTTTCATACACCTCCACACATTGGTTTGTGTATAGATGCAGGGTAATGTAAGCTTTCACACAAAATTATTCTCTTCAAACACGTGACTTCACTTTTCTGACCTATATGCAATCTTGCCTTATCATTTTGATGATGCTCTCGATCACTTTCATGTGGATTTTCAAGTTATTAATTAATTTAAGGGTATATGCATGGATTTGGGCTACACTTCTGTTGCAAGTGAGTGTGCCTTGTGGGTAAAAAAAACAACTCGATCAAGCCTTTTTAAGCGCTCGGTCGAATAATATATAAGCTCTTGAATGACCTATTTGAGGGCTTAAATATTTCTAAATCGAGCATTAAAACAAATTTTCAATCAAAATCCTATGTAACCCAAGGATAGGGGCTCAATGGAAGCATTTTTTTTCAATTGCCTACAAATACATCTTGGGAATGAAAGTAAAAAGGGTGGCTCAATCAAGCCTTAAAACACGATTGAGCTATGGGATTGATCCAGCTTTAAAGCTCAATAAAACCATTTCTTAGCCACGTTAAGGGCTCGATCGAGGGTTTAAGAAAGGGCTTGATCGAGGGTTTCTTAAACCCTCAATCGAGCTATTTGATCTTTTACCTTAAACAATTGATTGAAAATTTTAAACACTCGATCAAGCTTCTAAGAGCCTAAAAAAATAGAGTTTTAGCTCCACTTCTGTAGATCTCTTTGCAACAACATTTTGCAGCCCAGCAAACTTAGGCAGAATTTGTCCTTAAGTGGCAGCATTGATCATGTTTGATTCATGAAAGAATCCTCTATTCAATAGCATATGAGTTTGACATTTTCAAATTCATATGGTATTTTTGATGTAATTTTTTTTAAAGATAATGCTTGAAACTTTTGTAGAAATTTGATAGAAATTGCAACTTCTCAAGATTTCACACCGAAAAAAAAAAGAGACACAATTCGACTCTACTAATCTGTGGAACGACAATCACAATTTAGAACAACATGCATAAACATGTAATAAGAAAAATCATAAATACACAATGATTTGTAGGGGAACCCAACTGGAAGAAACCCTTCAAGCCTTTTTTCACTAATCAATTGAATAGAGAAACTATTACAACTGCTAGCTCCAGCTCTAAGTTCAATGTACAAAAGAATAATTGTTCTCTATGCTCAATGAAAAGCTCTAGCCAACACTTAGCCAATTACTTTCCCACCAATCCTCCTATTTCCTTGTGCAAATCGTAGGGAAAATTTAGCTCCTCAACAATAGGGAAATCCCTATTTCCTTGCGCAATTCCAAAATATTGTTCAACTGCTTGCCTACAAAATTTTGTACTCCACTAGTATACAAATAATTTTACATTAGCCTTAATTCCTCCACTCCAACTGAGGAATTTGAATATCATGCATGAATGAGATATTTTGGGTTGATTGATGAGTTAATTGATAGATCTCTGAGTTAGACTGTTGTCTCACTGCATAACTGACCTTCAACTAACTCTATCAATAGTTATAGGTTAGTTAACTGTATACAACTAGAAATAACTGAAATGGATTACTAAAATTTTGCAATCATACACGCATAATTGAACTCCAAGCCCTCTAACTCAAATTTATTGAGCTAACTAAGTGACAAGATCCATGTCACACTAATTAACTTCCTCGGAGTTAGATCTTATACTTTTGTGATCCATATGGTTGAATAATAATGTCTTTTGGATTAATCACATCATTAGGATTTGGTTGGTGTTTCAAACCAACTAATGTGGTTCATCCTCAGGACACAGGTGAAAAAACTAGTCGATCTTAAGGAATAAATAGCAAGGATGCATTAGGGGTCAAGAAATAGTTGTTATGAAATTAGTTATAAAATTATTTAAAAATATTTAGTTATAAATTAGTAATTTTTTTATATTATTTAATATATATAAAATATATAATTAAAATAAATAACCACGAGTTTTTAAAGTAATACAACAAAAGTATGTAATAAAAATGTATGAGAAAAATAGAATTTAGAATAATATGCTGACAAATAAAATTAATTAAAATATATTAGAAAATTAAATAAGGATGGATATAAATCAGATGTAAAGAATTCAAATAATTTAAAATTAGAGGTCCTATATTTATATTAATTCGGAAAAAAGCCATTGGTGAATAACTTACTAAATTAATTAATTAATGAAAAAAAGCGAAGAAACTGGGGGTTAGAATTAAGAAGATAGGGCTGGAATCCAGCTCTTACTTAATCTCGAACCATCATCCCTGTTGAGATTGCTTACATGCTTCTGAATCTCAATTACATCTCTGAGCTTCCTATGGTGGAAGTGATCAGCCCCAACAATGACTTTGGAATCTTCGATGCACATATGGTGCCTAGATTTCTCTGCATGTTCAGCTAGAGCTGATGAGTGGGAATGTTTGTGCCTAATGTATGACGCATGCTCTCGGATTCTCTGGTTAATGGAGAAACCAGTTTCCCCAATGTAGGAAACCGCACATGAACAAGGGATCAAATAAAGCCCTTTCATGTCTCTGGGGCCTACAAGGTCCTTAACAAATCTTAGATAATTTCCAATGGTATTGAGAGGTTTGAATGAAGCTGAAACTTTATTCTTTTTAAGGATATGGGCAATCTTGTCCGTGGTCCCTTGGATAAATGGAAGATGAACACTAGAGGTGGGATCCATCCAGGCAGTCTTAGCTCTAGACTCTTTGTGGGCCCTTTGAAAGGCCTTAAGGCCTTGAGTTCTGCTCTACCAATTATTCTCAAATACCTCAAGAGATGAGACTTCTCTTGCTCTAGGTGGTTCTCATCCGAAATTCTCAAAGCTCGAGTTGCAAGAGTGCGAAGAACTCCAATTTTTTGTGTAGGAAAATGATGAGAATGAGCATGAAGATATTGTTCCGTGTGGTTTTTTTTTACAGAAAACTTGGTGAGAAAGGGAATCATCATTCATCCTCGAGAGGAGGATGTTATTTGTCAGGATATTATTCTAAATTCTATTTTTCGCATACATTTTTATTACATACTTTTGTTTTATTACTCTAAAAGCTCATGGTTATTTATTTCAATTATTTTTTATATATAATAAATACTATAAAAAAAACTAATATATAACTAATTTATAACTAAAATATTTTTTATTAATTTTAAAGCTAATTTAATAATGACTAAATCTTAAAGACTAATTCTAGACTCGGATGCATCCTTGCTATTTATTCCTTAAGATCAACTGATTTTTTCACCTGTGTCGTGAGGATGAACCACATTAGTTGGTTCAAAACGTCGACCAAATCCTCATGATGTGATTAATCCAAAAGACATTATTATTCCTGAAGTTGTCGTGTTGATGTGGAAATTCAATTTACTTAATTTGACTAAGGCTAAAGTCAAATTGATCCTTTCTTGCTACAGTTTCTAACAATTTGTTGGATAGTTTCAACAAAGTATCAATAAAAATTTATAACATAAATTATATACAACAATTTTTTTTCTTGGTTTTTCAATTTATTTAAACAATAGATTAAAATCGTAGCGATCATGTGTTTGCAAAATGCGATTAAAGCATTAATTTCTCCCAACTTGGGAAAAGTAATAAAAAATTTAATTTTCATTAAAAAATAAAAATAAAATAATTAATATGAAAACTTATTTATCTCTGCATAGATGTAGCATAACTTGTCTAAAATGTGTAGTTTTTAATATATATATATAATATATTATATATATATATATATAATATAACTATATATATATAGATATATGGAAAATTGACAAATTATACGACACTAATTGTTTTTGCAAAAAATAGCATTATGACTTGTTGTAATGGCTGCAACACCCTCCGAACTTTTGGCCTGCATCCAATTTTGTAGCCTTCCTTGCTTTTTCCTTGATGATTTCAAACACTCGAGCTCATCCCATGAGCTCGTGTCAAGTCTTTACACCCTCTTTGCTTGACCATTCACCGGTCGTATTTTAGCATGTTGGTTGCAATGTCATGCTTGCAGTCTTGTTCTGGCTATTTTCAAGGTTTGTCTTCATGTGTACAAGTTGTGTTCACTATATAAGCAGATGTCGCACTCACACACAAATTTGTATGAAATGTCGCACAAGCGTCGTCAAGGTCATTTAACGATCTATCTCAAGTGTCACACTCGTCACTCGCACCCATTAGTTAGTCACATTGAGCATATTGTCTGGTGTTTGAGGTGTCTTGTTGTCGAGTCATGTTGAGTGTGTGTTCGCAAGGTCATGTATACACGAGTTCACTCACTCTCACACTTAACCATTTTGTCGAAGATCTATCGACTGGAACACCCTCCATCAATCGGACCTCCATTGAGCTGCACTGCACAGTCTCAGCCCTTAGTGACCAAGCATTGTTGCCCAAAAATCCGTAGAGCTTAAGGTTTCCTCACAAGTAGTCTACACTGTGAAATCATGGAATCAACCTGGCTAACTGTCACCCAGAACAATGCAAACTTTTCCCAAGAAACTATCTCAATATGCGCTTCCTGCAAGCCTATCCATCAAGCCTCCCACTAGTCAACCAGAGAATTTGACTGGGCAGTGACCCTGAGCTTCACTCCTCCCAAAAATTGCACAAAATTTATTAGCCTACCTACTTGCATTGACTGAAGAAATAGCACAGAAAATAGGGACAGACACCTGTTTCTGGTCACTATACTCGCTCTAGAAATGGTGCAGTTTTGTCAAGAAATCCCCCCGCTAGCCACCCTGCCACTCCTCCTAAAAATTACATAGATTTCTTGGATTGTCCACCAGCTACCTGACACCTCGCTCAGCCCAGAAACTACACATACATGTCCTACATGACTGCCTCTCAGATCTACGTAGTTTTGGCCAGCAAGCTCACGCAATCCAATCCCGGCCTCCTCTACGCAGTTTTCACTACCAGTGCCTCCTGTTGCCAGCACTGCCTTCCCCGAAAAAATTGCACAGTTCTTCCTCCCAGCTGAGCCAGATCTTGCAGATGTCACTTCTTTCCTGGACTACTCAACCTAGCCTCTCAGTGACCTCTGTAGGTTTTAACCCCATACATAAATTACCTGCATATGAATTCTAAAACACATAAAATAAACAATGCGAGAGCATAACACGTAAAACACATATACACAGAGATTTTCCCCTAGATCCCAAAACCGGGACTACTAGCTTGATTTTTCATTATATTCCTTTCAATGTTACAATGCATATTTATACATGTCGAAGTATCCAAAACCATGGACCGAAAACCATCGCGTCCAAAACCATGGATCGAAAATGATGGGTAGTTTCACCCAACCTAATATAACACAACCCAACATTCTCCCACTTGTTGTCTTCTTTCCACACGGGGCCACAGGAGATCTTAGTCATTTTTCCAGCCCTGAAATGCCCATTGTTTCTCTACACCAAGAGAACTTCTCAGAGTTCATAGATTTTGTCAATGCATCTGTAGTATTCTTCAAAGCGTCCACCTTTAGCAGCAACGCCTTTTTGTCTTCTATCATATCCCTCACAAAGTGATACTGAACATCAATGTGCTTTGTCTTTGAATGGTAAGCAGGGTTCTTTGCCAAGAAAATTTCA
>APFE030865986.1:0-15261 GCA_000404065.3 Pinus taeda | reverse complement strand
AAGCATCACATTCAATGACAAAAGATTTGGTGAAGTCAGGTAGTGCTAAAACTGGAGTGGAACACATGGCATTTTTAGAGCTGTAAAGGCCTGTTGTGCTTCCTCATTCCAGAAGAATGAAATTTTCTTTAGGAGTTGGGTGAGGGGCTTTGCTATGCGACCATAGTTGCAGACAAATTTACGATAATAGCCTGTGAGACCCAAAAATCCTCGTAAGCTCTTCAAGGTCTTAGGTTGAGGCCATTCCTGCATTGCTTGGATCTTTTTTGGGTCCACCTTGACACCCTCACGCCCCACAATGTGGCCCAAATACTCCACCTCGGCCATGCCAAATGAACACTTGGACATCTTCACGAATAATTTCTGATTGCGTAGCAATTGCAAGAGTAGATCTACATGTTGAAGATGTGCTGCCCACGTGCAACTATAGATGAGGATGTCATCGAAGAAGACAAGGACAAATTTCCTGAGATATGGTTTGAGAATGTGGTTCATAAGGCTCTGAAAAGTAGAGGGGGCATTACAAAGACCAAATGGCATGACCAGGAATTCATAGTGGCCTTCATGAGTTCTGAAAGCAGTCTTGGGATGTCGACTTCCTTCATGCGAATCTGGTGGTAGCCTGAGCGAAGATCCAGCTTCGTGAAAAATTGAGCCCCATTGAGTTCATCTAGCAAATCATAAATCACAGGAATGGGAAATTTATCTTTGACTGTCAATTTATTAAGGGCCCTGAAGTCAGGACACATCCGCCACTCCCCATCTTTTTTGAGCACCATGACCACTGGGGATGAGTAAGGACTGATGCTGGGGCGAATGACCCCTGCTTCCAAAAGTTCCTTGATGATTTTTTCTATTTCGTCCTTTTGGGTGAATGGATATCTGTATGGGCGCACATTTGGGGGGTGGGCCCCTGGAACCAAGGTGATGCTATGATCATGTTCCCCTCACGAGGGTGGAAGCCCTTGAGGCTTGTCAAAGACCGGCAGATGGTTATTTAAAATCTGTTTGCATCTCAAGATGAAGTGGCGGCTGCTTGGTTTCGACTCCCTGGATGGCATTAAATTGAGCTACCACTCCATGATTGCCCTTTTTTAACAATTTTTCCATCCTATGTGAGCTTATGATAGAGGGGGCTCCCACCTGGAGTCCTCGGAGGGTATGTGTGTGGTCGTTCTGCTTAAAACTCCTATACAACTCCTGGAAATCCATTGTGATTGGCCCAAGAGTGCGGAGCTAGTCAGCTCCTAGGACAATGTCACAACCCCCCATGTTTATGGCAAACATGTGGGTTTTCAACTGATAATCCCCCATTTCAAGTTTGACATTTTCACAACAGCCTTCACATTTCATTGTGCCCCCATCTGCAATTTGAACTTGGAAGTTAGAAACTGCTCGTACAAAGCAGTGCACTGTTTCTGTGACTTTTTGATGGATGAAATTATGTGTACTTCCACTATCAATCAAAACTACTACTAGGCAATGTTTAATAAACCCTCTGATTTTGAGCGTTTGAGGGGAAGAAATGCATGCCAGGGCATGCAAAGAAATAACTGGTTCGTCAGAGACATCGTCCTGTTGGTTATCGTCCTCTAGCGACTCATGTTCCCCAAGTGTAGGATCTTCCTCTGTGGAGTTGTAGTCAGTGGCATCTATTTGAAAGAATTTCGTCTCCTTACATTTATGACCTGGGGAGTATTTGTCACCACAGTAGTAACATAGTCCTTGCTTCCTTCTTTCGGCCATTTCCGCAGGGGACACCTTTTGGACCTTAAGTGTTTGAGTCGCATGTTGTGCCTGTGGGAGGCAACCTTTAGCGGGGAAATTTGGGCGACTGTATTGGGCTGCTAATGCACATTCCACCTTACGAGCTACCTTGCAAGCCTCCATCCACGTGGGAGGGTGGTGAAGTAGCGCTTGAGCTCTGATGGCTTCTTTAAGACCGCTGATAAAACATTCCGTGTAGAACTCATCTGTGAGACCCTTGGTGCGGAAAGCTAAGCGTTCAAAAGCATTAATATATTCCTCTACTGTACCAGTCTGTCTGAGCTTAGTGAGAAGACCCAAATAAGAGTCTTCTTGTTCAAAGCAATCTTTAAGAGCTTTGGTAAATTGGGCCCAAGTCCTAAAATAGCCATTGGAGCGGTGATGCCATTCCCACCATTGCCACCGTTCATTGTCGAAGTACATGCTCCCCAACACAAGCTTAGTCGCATCATCTAGGATCTGATTCAATTTGAAATACTGGTCCATTTGTGCTAGCCATGCTGCTGGGTGAGAACCATCAAATTTATGCATATCCAACTTAGGAAGTCACTGATTAGGTGGTGGATGAGTGTGCCAGACGTGAGGAGAGTGGCTAGATTCACCGTAAATGCCTTCATAGCCATTATACCCCTCCTCGTGGGCTTGCTCCTTACCGTTTGACCTCAAATCCTCCTTGCCTTCTCCTTGCAATTTCTGTAGCTGGAGACTCATTCCTTGAAGTAGTTGGGTCATGTTGTCCAGATCTATTTTGTCCAGCTGAGTGTGGATTTTGTTCACCGTTTCCTCTAGTTTGTCCATCCTTTCATTGGCTATCACTTGAGCTCTAGTTGCTACCATACACCGTTGTGATGAAAAAAAATTGGGACCGCCAAAAAAATTTTGCCCAATTAATTGAATGGTACCACCATGCTCAACTCGCCGTCCTGATTTTAATGGGCTATATCACCAATAAGCGTCCCGGAACATCTCAGACATTTTTCCTTACGGAGTTTTACTCCTTCTTGATCAATACTACAGTCGCCAAATCCTCAAAATGTCAATGCGGCCAAAAGTCCTGCAACAATTATACCCTGGTATAGGAACCCTGCACAATGCTTTTGGCCTGCTGGATCTGAGAGAATTGGCTGGTTGGGACCGATGTCTACTGCTGCTGCACTCCTTTGCTCAAGCAGATCTAGAAGAGATGATGAGTAAAAAAGGAACTAGGGTCTTGGGGAGTGTCAGGTGCTACAGATCGCAATATACATAAGGGTCTGGCAGTAGTACTCGGCCCAATGTTTCAAGGCTTTAACTAAGGAGGGTCGACCGCACCCTTAGCCGTACCACCCGACTACCCTACCGTACGGGCAAGTAATCTCTCCGAGTGTTGTTCTCGGTGTACTGTAGCCACAAGACGGTCGCTAGTTTATCTATGGCGAGGTTTCAGGGAGCCTATGGGGCTTCCGATATACCCAGAGGGTACGTGGAAGACAGTCCGTGCGCGGTTCTATCTAATGCGCTACTACTCGAAGGGGTACCCACAGGGGTTACAAGGGAGTCCAACAGACGTGACCACCTCTTGTATTTCTTGCGTGCATGCCTCCCCAAATTCGCAGATTTATGTGCTCAACGACAGATCTCGTGGTTTAAAGACGCCGAAACACGTCTCGAGCCAAAAAAAAAATTGCTACTAATTGGAGATCCCACCGGCCCTAGAAAGAGCTCTGATACCACTTGTTATGCTTCTTAACCTGCAAATAATACCCAAATACAAAATATGCGAAGAAAAGAGACCGATAACACAGAATATGCGAAGAAAAGATATCCAGAACACAGAATAGCGAAGACTTTATTATTCAGAGAGTAATGTTCACTTGCCTCTTCGAGGGGTCAACCTCCAATAGAGTAGAGCTCGATTACAAAAATAATACACGATGCTCCTCATAGGGAGTTACTATCCTTTATATATGACTCCTACAAGTAATACCACGGGTCAATACCGCTTATTACTAATACCGTCGGCCCATTTGCAAGTAACTGTGGTTCCTTTATTAATTGTGGATTAACCACTTACAATTATTAATATGGGCTTTATTGACTCTTAACTATGACGTGGTCCCATTACATAGATAATGGGGTTAGGGTGGGACCCTAACATCAAGTAAGCTAAGAAGGATAATAAATCATCACCCAAGTGTTATGGCCCTTACAAGGTGTTGCAAAAGATTGGTACTATGGAATACAAATTGGAGTTTCTTGCATCTTCACGAGTACACCCGGTTTTCCATGTTTCATGGTTAAAGAAGTTTATAGCTAACAAGCTTCTAGTTTAAACTATATTTTTAGAACTCGATGAGGAAGGAAAAATCAAATTAGAGCTTGAAGTAATCACGAAAGCAAGAATCTGACAACTAAAGAATTGATCAATTTAATAGTATCTCATTAAGTGGAATAAATTACCTACTGAAGATTCCACGTGGGAGGATGAGTATTTCATACAAAAGCATCCAGAACTACTCAAGTGTTGAGGACACCACTTCTTTGAATGAGAGGGGCATGTTAGTTCACTATAATACTAATGTAGCCCCCATATTATTATTGTTGTGCGTCATAGAAGCCTATTATTGTTATTGTTGAAACCTTAGATTATTATTGTTATGCATGCCTTAATTATATTTTGACCTCTTAGACTCTTATATATACCAAGGTGGTCTTGTCATTTGAATCATCCAAGAATTGTTCATTTATATGACGTAAAGGGAGGTTGGCCCCTCAAAGTGGCTTATTATCTAGTCGTTGACCTATATTTTCTTATGTTTTTGTGCTATTTTTTATCTCGATACATAACAATGTTATTTTTATTTAATATTATTAAAAATGAGAGGAAGGGTTTGAATATATATTATTAGGTCGAGAATATTGTTGAAGTGACTTTATTAGTAATATTATAGTTTTAGGTGAAGAATATTGTTGAAGCAACCTCATTAATCATCCTATAATTTTATATTACCCAAAAAAATATTATATAATAAAATGTTACTTGATATATAATTATCAACCAACCTTTTATTAGTTAATACTTTTCTTGGGAATATACAATTATGGTATTACTAATAAAGTTGATTCAACAATATTTTTCACCTAAATAATATTACTAATAAAGTCACTTCAACATCACATCAAGTCTTCTACTTGTACATGTTGAAGAAGGGGGGTTTTTCGGCGGGATGGAATCTGAGGCCGCGAGCGTATGGTCGCAGGAGCGAAGCCTGTGGCCGATAGGGCCAAGGGCATAGGAGAAGGAGCCTAGTCAGATCGGAGCGCAGCAGGAGGAGGTGACAGGTGGTTTGTTTGGTCAGCGCAAACAACAGGTGGCCGCAGTACGGTCTAGGAACAGGATAGAGGGTTAACCGGTGGGAGAGGAGTCGCCTTCAGCGCAGTTGCCGTTTTGACTGGAGGAATAGTTGGGTTCACCGCCTAGCCTAAGGAAACTACCTACAAGAGAAGAGAGTTAACTGTGTTGTAATTAACGGAGGTAATTAAGGAAGTAATCATGGTAATCCCAGAGGAATATGTCGACCTGGACCCTGAACCTAAGGACATCTTGTCGGTTTGGGGAAAGGAAATATCATCCCAGAACTTGGATCTTTTCTTCGGAAGGGATAGCCTGCTTAAGGAGATGAAAGGAAGCACAGATCTGAAGTTTCTTAAGCCAAATGCATCGGAGGGCGTCGATCTGAACCAGGGGTTGGTCGAGCGCAGTTGCAAGGAGGTCCTAGCATGTGTGGCAAAGGAGGGCCGGAAGCCTGAAGACCTTCCAAAAACCCATGTAAGTACCCTTATCGAACCCTCTGGTACTCAGCTTAGCAGTGGAAGTCTTGCAGATGTTATCTACGGACAACGAGCCAAACCGTGGGCTTGGCAAACCTCAAATTCTGGGTTAAAGGAGGACCTCGGCCAGGTGAAGGGAGGAAGCCCACAGGCCATATCACGCACAACCCTAACAAAGAATGGGGGTACCCTATCAGATCTGCAGGGGATAGAAGGGAATAAGGATGGAAGGAAGGGTGTCCGGGGTGAAATTGCAGTATGGAAGCCGGGGAAGGAAGGGACAGAGGAAGGGGCTGGTGAAAGGTCAAGCGCCCGGGAGGTAAGGGAAGCCACAATTCATGCAGAAGCCCTTGATATGGAACCAGATGGGGGAAGACCCCATCTCAAAGCACAGAAGTAGCAGGGGGGAGAAGAACACAGTAATTAGAGAAGGAATTCAAGGAGAAAATCTCAGGGTAAAAAGGAAAAAACAGAAAGTGATAAAACAAGCACTGAAGCAAATTTGATACTGGAAGTTGATGTGCAGATTGAGGAGGCAATGGAGGTTGCAGAAAGTATAGTTCATTCAGAATTGGGCCGAACAGCAGGGGCAAAAGAATGTGGGAGATGCATTCAAAGTGTCGGGTTTAGCGAAGGGCTGGTTTATGATCCAATTCAGCAAGAAAGAAATGGTGGACTGGGTCCTGGGGCGAAACTGGGCTTTTGGCAAGCGTCCCGTGCTCTTTAGACACTGGATTCCACTGTTTGATGCTCAGAGAGAGAAGGTAGATACCTTTCCAGTCTGGGTGAGGGCGTCGGGGTTGCCTCCCTTCCTCTGGGTAGACTCTGTTTTCAGATCGATTGGAAATACGCTGGGAACTTTCCTGGAGGCAGACATGTCATTCATGGAAACCAGGAATAAAGCCATGGCAAGAATCCTGGTAATGCTCAATCTGGAGAAGGGTCTCCCAAGGAAGACGAAGATTCATTACAAAGATTTTGTATATGACCAGCTCCTGGACTACGAGAATTTGCCTTATAGGTGCCACATCTGCCATGAGCATGGCCACCTGGCAAAGGAATGCCCATCCGGTTTTCGCCGCAAGAGGAGACAAAAGAAATCGGATAAAGGGAAATTCTTGAATGTTGATGAGATTGTCTCCGGTGAAAAAGGAATTCAAGCAGGAACTGGGAAAGATCAGGAACAGGGTGAGAAGGTATCAGTTCAATCGCAGAGTCCTGGTAAAAAATCAGTGGAAGCCCCCAACACAAATCTGATCGAGGAGGTCCTGGAAGTCCCAGCGAATCTTCAGGAAGGCTCTAAGGGTACGCATTTAGCCTCTAACCCTTCTCCTTCGCTCTCTAAAATCATTGGAAATGAAAAATGCAATGATCAAACTTCTCCAATAAAAGAATTTAATGTGGTCGATTCCAAAAATGCATTTTGTATGCAAAATATTCTGAACTGTGATGGGGACGAATACAAAACCAGCAAACCTGAGACAAAAAATGAGACGAGAATCCTGAGAAAATTACCCGAAAGCCACCATAACCTTCGTTCCCAAGATAAAAAACCGGAGGCTCTAGATTCAATTGGGGGTATAGGAATGGAGATACCCCAGGTCTCGAGAAAAAAGACAAGGGGGCGAAAGTCTTTATTATCATAAGCTCAGGTTAAGGCAAAATATGATATGGAGGACAGGAAGCAGTTGTCGATTTATGGGGTGTTTAGAGCGGCGAAACCCTGTGAAAAGGGTTCAAAATGATTTGCCTCTCTTGGAACTGTAGGGGTTTAGCCAGTAAACCCAAAAAACTGGCTCTAAAGGAGTTGATGCAGCGGTACAATCCAGATTTCATTATGCTGCAGGAAACTCTAGGAACAAGTGCAGAAGTAGAGAGGAATTTAGGCACTCTTTTCCTGGGATGGAGATTCCACACTTTGGACTCCCATGGTCATTCAGGAGGAGTGGCAGTCGGGTATAGAGAAGGCAAAATTAAGCAGTTGAACACATGGGGTTTCGTTAATGGACTAGGGATGGAGATCTTAACCCCGGATACTGAGTGGCCACTGACCATCTTAAACATCTATGGGCCATGTAAAGAGAGGGTTTCATTTTGGAATAACCTTCTGGAGAAACCCATGTTGAAAATCCAAAATTTGATAATTGGAGGTGACCTGAACTTCTCTATGGGGAGAGCGGAAGCTTGGGGTCCCTCTGCAAGGGAAGATCCCCTCTCAGAGTTTTTTCAAAACTCTCTCTCTCTGCATAAGCTGGTTGATGCAAGCTTGCAAAAACTTAAGCCTACTTGGAGGAATCGAAGGACAGGGGAGGGTCAGATTGCAAAGAGGTTGGATAGATTCCTCGTAAGTGAGGACCTTGCTTCCAGGGTCCCGATGTTCAGACAGTGGATTGGTGAGGGAGGAAATTCGGATCACTTCCCTATTTTGTTTGAACTTGCTACTCCCCCAAAAAAGCCAGCAGCCCCTTTTAAGTTCAACGATCCATGGTTGCAGGAGGAATCTTTCAAGAAGCTATTCAATGAAACATGGATTCATCCAAACAGGGAGGCATTGGAAGACAAGGCTTACCTGTTTATGGAAAATCTAAAAAGGCTGAAGAAGGCAACAATAGAATGGGCAAAGAAAAGGAAGAAGGATCAAAATGAAGCCCTAAACAATATTGAGAGGGAACTTGGGGGCCTGGAAGCTCTTGACGGACCCGGATACGAATCACAGGAATCAAAGGATAGGATCATGATTCTAGAAAAGCAGAGAAGCAAAATTTTGTTGGATAAAGAAGAGGAATGGAGGCAGAAGAGCAGGGCAGTTTGGCTGTTGGCTGGGGACGAAAATACAAAATTCTTTCACAACTACGCAAGAGGCAGAAAGACTATGAACACTATATGGAAACTAAAATATGAAGAAGGAGGAGAGGCAAATATGTTTGAATCTCTCTCTTCTTTGGGGAGGAACCACTTTCAAAATCTTTTCGCTGAACAGAGGGGGACTTCGCTTGTAGAAATTATCAGGACAGCGCTAAGCTTCCCCAGATATGTAGAAGAAGAAGAAGCAGAAGGATTACAGGGGGAGGTTACCCTGGAGGAAGTGGAGAGGGTGGTAAAATCTATGGCAAAAAAAAAAAAAGCCCTGGACCAGATGGTTGGCCTATAGATTTTTACCAACATTTCTTTGAGCAGATAGGCCCAAAAATTACGGAGGTAGTGGAAGAATCCAGAAGGAAGGGGCAGATATATGCTCCTTTCAATACCACTTTTATTTCCCTCATCCAAAAAATGGATGAGCCGGAATCCTTTGAAGATTTCAGACCAATCTCATTATGCAATTGTGTCTACAAGATCATAGAAAAAACTATAGCAGCTTGTTTAAAACCAATTCTGTCCAGATGTATCTCCAATGAACAATTTGGATTTCTGGATGGACGACAAATCCATGAAGCTATAGGAGTGGCACAAGAGACAATACACAACGTCAAGATGTTGAAAAAGAAAGGAGCTATGGCAAAAATTGATCTTTCCAAAGCTTATGACAGAATCAGCTGGACCTACATCCGGCTGCTGTTGACTCATCTGGGTTTCAAAATAGACTTCATAAGCTGGGTAATGGGATGCATCAGTAGTGTCAGTTTCGCAGTGCTTATTAATGGGGCAGCCTCTCCTTTTTTCAAAGGGAAAAGGGGACTAAGGCAAGGATACCCTTTGTCCCCTTTGTTGTTCCTCCTGGTGGCTGAAGGCTTAAGTCAGCTACTGTTAAAAGCAAAAAGAGAAGGATCAATAAAAGGTTTGGAGGTGGCAGGAAATCTTTTCATCACTCATCTCCTGTTCGTTGATGATATCCTCCTTTTTTGCAACGGAAGTTGGGATGAATTCAATAAAATAAAGGAGGCTCTAGAGCTGTTTATGAAGGCTACTGGTATGCTTGTAAACTATCGGAAATCTCAGCTGATAACAGAAGGCCTTTCTAGACAGAAGATTAGCTAGCTTGTGGCCATTCTACCTTTGGAGACCTCAAAAATGAGGGACCCCTTTAAATACTTGGGGTTTTGGTTGAAGCCTGACAATTACAAAAAGCAAGACTGGTCATGGCTAATAGCAAAGATAGAAGCCAGAATTAATCACTGGAGCTTCAGATGGCTTTCCAGAGCGGGGAGATTAACTCTGATAAAATTTGTCCTTCTGGCTACTCCTGTTTTCTGGGCTTCTTTGTCATGGGTTCCCAAGGGGGTCCTCGGGAAAATAAGAAGAATATGCAGTCGATTCCTTTGGGCAGGAGCAAAGGAGGAATCTGTTTTACCTTGGATCGCCTGGGACAAAGTAGCAAGACCCAAGGAATGGGGGGGATGGGGCATAAAAGATTTGAATGCCTTTACAGCATCTCTGGCAGCAAAATAAGGGTGGAAAATAGTAAAGCTTGAAAATCTATGGACAAAAATTGTAAAAAGAAAATACATTGATCCATCCCCTTTGGAAGAATGGATAAGAAACCCAAAGAAAAGGGGCGGAAAGGTGTCCAACATTTGGAAAGAAACGATTGAGGCCTTTAAAGTAATTGAACAAGGTTTGTCATGGAAGGTTGGGAATGGGGAAAATATTCGTATTGGAAGGGACCCATGGGTGGGGTGCAGTGAAAAATTTGCACTATCCCCTGGCCTGATAAGACACCTTGCTTCAAAAGGCATTGTCTATCTAAAACAGGTGGAAAAGATAGGTGCATCATCTATCTGGGGCCAAGCATGGAAGTCGGGCGCAGACCTGAATATCCTTCCTCATTAGTGGGATGAATGGGAGGCTTACAAGATGGAATTATCCAGAACAAATGTAAGAATAAAGGATGAACCAGAACAACTGATTTGGGCGCATGCGGACACTGGAAATTATTCTCCAAAAATTGGATACAAATTCCTCATGACCAAAAAAGGATGAGGTGATCCGGAATGGTGGGCAAAATCGCTATGGAAGCTAAAATGCCCAGCAAAGGCAAAAAAAAAATTCTGGTGCATTCTAAAAAAGAAAGCCCCAACCTGGGATATTCTCCAATCAAGATTTAAACAAGGTCCAGGAAGGTGTGCCTTATGCAAAAATGATTTGGAAATAGCGAATCATTTTTTTTTGGAATGTCCATTAGCAAAAAAAGTATGGGAAGAAGTATTAAAGCAGATGACCTTAACTATCAAATGGGAAGGGCAGTCCTTACCAGAAGCATGGCAAAATTGGTGGAACAAAGTTCCTGACCAAAAGTTAAGGAATCTGCCCCCCATCATAAGTTGGGGAATTTGGATAGCTAGAAACAGAATTATCTTTCAGGAGAAGGAAACAGAGGCACTCCAAATAATGATTCAATGTATGACCATATACTCAATTATCCCGGATGCTAAGGGCGAGAGGGAACCTCGGAAAGTGGCGGAGGAGCAAATAAAGGAAGGGGTTCCCTGGGCTTATTTTGATGGCGCCTCCCAGGAAAACAAAGCTGGTGCAGGAATTGTTATCCATTTGAACAACTCTCATTCTCTTAAAGCATCCATCGAACTGGGAAGTGGATCAAATAATTTTGCTGAATTATCTGCTCTAAAATATCTTTTATGCTAGTTGATTCAAAAAAACACCCTGACAGTTCAAATATTTGGAGACTCACTAAATGTTATAAATTGGTTAAATGGATGTAGCAGATGCCAAAATTATGCTTTACAGCCTTTATTTGAAGAAATTCAGAATTTGAAATTGTCTTTTAATTCGTTGTCCATTAATCATATTTACAGGGAACGAAGTGATATGGCAGACAAACTTTCTAAAGACGGTATTGAACAAGCTGTGGGTAGTTGGAGAATAAGGGAGGAAGCAAACGGTGAAAGTTTTGCCTCGGACTAGCCTCCATATGCAGAAATCCTCCAATAGAACCAGTTGATCAGCATACTTTTTTTGTTTTTTGCTTACTACAGAATACTGCTGAAACAGTATTTTTGGCTTTACAGTGGATAATAGAAGCAAGGCATATATATTTTCTTTTTGTTCTGCCTTATGAAACAGTTAGCAAAAATAGGAAACAGGATGAACACATGGGAAAAATCAAGGGACAAGATCGGTGGTGAAATGATCTCTTCTCAGGAAGAGAAGAAATACTCTCTTATGAGATTTTTTGTAAAATCAAACTGTTATAACAGCAATGGAGCTGTGTATGTACATGAAACTTTTTATAATATAAGAAGTTCGTTTTTTCTTTGGAAAAAAAAATAAAGTCACTTCAACAATTTTTTAGATAAAAGAAAATCATAATATACATATCAAATTAAAATATATAACATATAAATAGTAGCTATAAATTAAGATCCATTTTACAAAATAAATTAAAATAATGATTGCATAACCATATCTAAATTCATTTAATAAACACATAAAAAACTGATACTTACAATATAACAAGATTTTTAACCATGGATATTCATTCGTAAATAGGTTTTGTCACAATACCTTGCTTGCACTAGATGCATTGATTTCAGTGTACATTCTTATTTCTAATCCTATTTGATTGTTTGCACTAGATGCATTGTTTTTAGTGTAGATGTTGATTTTTTATTTGATGTAACTAGATGTATGATGTACAATAATTTCAAAGTAATTAGATTAATCGTGTGTATTAATTTCAAGGTAAGCATAAAAACAATTATTGACAACATGCGTTGATTTATATGTTATAGTAATTCAACCATAAATAAAATACTTGAATTTTCATCTTAAATAAAATGTCCATTAGCTAAAAATTTTGCTTCTTGAAACTATAAACTATTTGTAATTTACTACTTTCTTATTATTTTCATTTTCTATCATTCAACATTGCTAGTCACTTTACATTTAAACGAGGTAATAGAAAACAACTATGATTGAAACTTACTTGGGGTTTCACACTCCATAAGTCACCACAATTGACAATGGAAAAAGCTACTATTAATATTGCAGAGCAAGTAAGACTACAATAGCTCAAGTTAAAGACTTGGATGGACTACGATTTCAACCACCCTTTTCATATGATCCATATGAAAACATGGAAAAATGATCCAGGTGGATATTGGTGGTCACCCGCCTATTCCACCTAGACCTCTAGTCGGTCTCGTCTGTTTCCTTGATTATAGCAACATTACTATTTTAGCATTTTTTCGGGTCTTGAATTCCGGAGTTGTTTTGACCCCCTAAACGACGTTTTTTTGAGGTTTGCAACAATGGAAAATTATATAGTAGTCAGAGAGATATTTTCAATGAGGTATTGTACACGCTAAACAAAGATCATAACCAAGTTACAACCTGACAAGTTGGTTTCCCAACTAAGCCTAACGGGGCCCCCAAACTCTTGGCATTTCAACTCTTAGGGTTAGAGTTTTGGTTGTTTAGGGTTTTCCTTTTTTGTTTAATAATAAAAGGGCCCTTGAGCCCCATTGTAACACAGTTTAAGGGCATGTAGCCGCCACATTTATTCTCAAAGATAAGCTACCATCATCCAAGCTAGTTTATTCTCATTATGTATGTAAGCATATTTCAATTGTTTGATATTATGAAATAAAGTTTTAATTCCACTGCATCTTTGTGTTTATGTTTATATCTGTATTTTGTTGTGTTCTTGCATATGTCTGGATAAAAAAAACTAACAGTTGTGACAATAAGAACAATAGAAGAAAATTGTTTGAGATTGATCACAATGAAGAATTTGTAACTGAGTACATTTGTATTATTCACATTTCTATCACTCAACACTATTAAATTTTCACTTTGCATTCAAAGTTTTTATTTCATCATTTCTTATCATTCAGGTTATTAATAGTCTCTATCATCCTAACAAATTGAGGCAAATGAGAAAATTTAAAATTAAAATGACGAGATTAATCTTAGACATATTTAGCATATTTAAAATAATCAAAATAATTAGATGTTCCACAATTTTTCTATGGCCACACACAATTTAAATCACACTAGATCCATCTTACCCTTGAATCTATCAAGTGTCGAAAAGGATTAAATCTTTCGAGGTGCAAGCCTTTCCTCAAGTTTTACACTAAAAAAAAGAGGCTTTCACTTTGACAAATTTGATTGCTCTCGATGCTTGATAGATTCAAGGTTAAGATGAATCTAAATTGGTATATCTCTCAAAGAGTCATATACTTTGACAGTAATTATTAGAAATAAAAATGATGTAACTAATAACAAAAAAACCAATCACACAAATGTAATGTGGCTCATCTCAACTTCATTGTTTGTTTTATCCTTGGCCATACCTATCAACGATTTACTTAATGTAGGGGTTACAATAGAGTTTGTGAGCTTTTATATAAGCTTGTTTACAATAAATACAATGTACATATAGTGGACAAATCTAGTGGGTTACTAAAACCATAACAAAACAGGATTTAGAGCCTATCTATGAATAATTCTTAGCTTGCTTAGGATGAAATTCAAATTTATAAATGCCAACATAATCTATAAATCAGAATTTAAACAAATATTTGCACTTTTAAATATATCTCCATACATAGTAAATTCAGAATTCAAAATACATTTTAGACATCTCAATCAATCAATCAATCAATCAATATATATATATATATATATATATATATATATAATATATATTATATAGAAAGTATATATAATTATAATATATAACAAAATAAATTTATTGTTTAATCTACACTCAGAACCGAACTCCCAACAATTGTCTAAATTGCTCCTTAATTAGAAACATCGTTGAACCTTATCTTCTCTTACCTTTACTTGTTTCAAATCAACAAGTAAAAAAACATAATCTTCTATTGCTATTCATGTTAACAAACTAAAATTTTATACTATGTTAAATTTTATTACAGAGCGAAAAGCCTTAGTCTCGATGGACTCATGAGATGAATGAAGCAAGTCTTTAAGTAGAATTTTGTTTATATGACGTTAGCATTTAATGTGTTAATATGAATTTTATAGTAGATAAAGTTGCAAATGTAGCTTGGATGGTAATGAAAACTCTTTTTAAATTTTGGACAACATCTGTGAAGTAGAATTTTGTTTATATGACAGTTAGCATTTAGTGTGTTAATATGAAGTTTATAGTAGATAAAGTTGCAAATGTAGCTTGGATGGTAATGAAAACTCTTTTTAAATTTTGGACAACATCTGTGAAGTATCTCTTCTAAACGCAAATCCAGAAATAGAACTTGGTTCAATGGTTTAATATCAAACTGTTAGTAAACTTTCAAACCATTACCATTATTTTATTAAAGTGGTCAAACTCGAAATCCAACACCCTGTCTTAAACTCAAATCCAAACATAAAACTTAGACCAATGATCTAATACGAAACCGTTAGTAAACTTTCAAACTGTTATCATTACTTTATTAAGTGATCCGAGGGTGAATCCAAGTCGTAGAGTGGCTATTGATACCCATGATAGATTCCCAACAAAATAAATATGAAAATCTAACCTTTTCTACCATCAAATAATCTTCGAAGCAAATTCCATCTTTAAATGCTCTAATGATAACTTATTTAATGATTGACTTTGCGGCCGAGTCGTCATATAACCCAAACCCTCAATCAAATTACAGTGTCAATTCCGTCCTGAATTTTTTTTAGAATTCACGTATATAGCCAAAGGTATATTCCATCCTTGACCAGGTATTTTCCATCCTTGGAATCATTTGCTGCGTAACGAAGGTA
>APFE030865983.1:122931-165082 GCA_000404065.3 Pinus taeda | reverse complement strand
GAATCATTGTAAACTTTTAAAATTGGAACCTTAACATAACTACCAATAATTAAGCCAAAACTTATTTTTTACTTCTTGGATGAAATTAACATTATCTTTTAGTTTCTGGAGCTTAAACATGTTGGAGATTTCAAGAACATATATGGCATTTGTGTCTCAACACTCCTCCCTTCTATTCATCTTCCAAATTGACTTTTTTTAATCACTTATTCCTTTTTATCCTAACAAAATTTTCCATATGTTTTATTCCCTAGTTAACAATTATGTTTTCTATTTGCAAATAAATAAGCATTAATGGATTCGGGGTTTATGAATACTACGACATGCATATAATGTATTGTAGCATTAAAAAAATGTAATGAAAAATCAATCTTGTGTTCCCAATTCTGGGTTCGAGGGGAAAAATCTTTGTGTATACCTCTTGTGATTTTCATAGTATCTTTTAATGTTATTTTTAATGGTCATCAGTTCCCCGCCTTCAAGGGTGCATTCGGTGACAATGTGATGAATACCATGAGGTCTATACTCAAATTTCTGTTAGATAACGGGGCTCCGTTCATGGCCAATGTGTATCCATATATCAGCTAAGTCGGAGACAGCAACAACATTCATCTGGACTACGCTCTCTTTCAGCCCACGGCTACGGCGGTGACAGACCAAGATCACAGCTACAGCAATTTGTTCGATGCGATGGTGGATTCTATTTCCTCCGCAATGGAAGCCTTGGGATATTCCAACATCCCACTCATTGTTACTGAAAGCGGATGGCCTTCTGCTGGCGCGGATGCGGCCACAACTCAGAATGCTC
Organism: Pinus taeda; assembly: GCA_000404065.3. Lineage (NCBI taxonomy): Eukaryota > Viridiplantae > Streptophyta > Pinopsida > Pinales > Pinaceae > Pinus > Pinus taeda. The sequence continues at coordinate 164,274 of APFE030865983.1, read as the reverse complement.
AGGCTTATAACAACAATGTCATCCAACATGTTTTATCGAATGAATGAAAATTTTTGTTTTCAATGATAGAAAAGCATTTCAAGATCATTATATATTATAAGGAAGGTTGGTTTTCTGGCCATTATTTTCAAACTGGCATCTACTTTTTGGTATCCGTCTAGTATTATAAAAGCTACGTCATCCTAACTTATTTTACTAATCGATCAACACTCATATTACTCTATTTACCGCAGAATTTATAAAAAAAAGTTTTTACTTCAGTATGGTTTATTTTCTTTTTTACATTAATCTAAACAATAAATAAATAATTTTTTTATTTCTTAAAGCAAAATCCAATACCTGTGTATAATTTTTTTTAATAAAATATTAAAAAGTGACTAAGTTTAAATATAGTTTATGTAATAATTATGTAGTCTTCTGTGTTTTGAAATTGGTTTTTTATAATTTTAATTTATTTATGAAAATAAATTTGGGGATGCTACGAACTTGACGTCCACATTATATTTATATTCTGGGAATATTCATAATAGTTTGTATCGAGAAATGATTCATATTGAGCTTAGAAATAGGTATACTTTTATTTTTATTTTTAAATTTTTAAATTAAAATATAATATAAACTTTTTACTATTTATCTAAATTTTCACTATTTAATTAAATTAGAATTAACGGTTATATTTGTTACAAGTGGTTAATGGTTGTGAGTTTCTAGGTTAGTAATTTTTAGTTCATTACATGTTTTATTCTTATATATGTATGTGGCCATTATTACATCAATAAAAATATAGTGAGAGTTGTATTTGGTGTGTAACTGTATTTTGCTCACTCATATTTTTAACTGGTATAAAGGTATGTTTAGTGTTTATTCTCTCCAGAGAATTGTGAATTGTTATGATGATGCAAATTTTACAACTTTAAAATTTTGTGCATAATGTAGTATGTGAGAGTGTTTATTTTCTGTACGAGTGATTGTTGGAGTATTGAATTTGATAGTTTTGTTGTGTATGATTGTGAGAGGATCTAGAGTACAAAATCGCTCTCCAAAAGTATTGTACATGTGTGGCTCAAAAAATTTGCATAGTCATTGTTAAAGGAATATAGTTCTCTATATTGAAGAAATTCCATTAGATCTGTGGGCTTATGAATTGTCAGCTTCTGAAATCTGAAATACCCCATCGAAATAAATTGTATCTATTTCAATATCGAGGAAAAGACCCTAAATCAGATTTGTTAGGGGTATTTGTAGCGAAATTGTGGAAAAGGGCTTCATCCAAATTCCAATTTGACACCTTCAAGATGATCTGCATGAAGTTTTACTAGGGGTTACATGTGAACTTGTTGTTTAATGGCTATAAGACTCAATCATGACTTGGTTAATTGCTTACCCTTGTTGTTCTAATTTTTATTTTTATTTTTATTTTTTTTCGTATTTCATTAATATATTGTTAATCTCCAGTCTTGTTTTAAGGGAGTATTGAGTAGTAAAATTGCTTTGGGCCTTCCTATGACTTGAAGAAACCCTAGAGTTGGATTTAGGATCATGTAATCGACCTTTTTCTATCTGAATGCAGGGCTATGAGGACCTAAGACCTGTAATTCTAGCCGCTACCATTATACCTATGAGGACCTAGGACTTGTCCTCCTCTCTGTAGACCAGGTAGTGATGTGGGAATTGAACCTTGGATCTCTTAATTTACTTAACTTTACGCCACTTTGATCAGCAATTTAAACTTTCAGAATATTTTATTATTTACTTATAAATAATTAATTTTTATTTTTGTTTATATAAACAAACTAGAAAATAATAATTTAAAAAGAAACAAATATTTATCCATGCTACAAAATATTTATCTAATGTTACATAAAATCTTATCTGATTATTTTACAACCAACAAAATTTTATAAGACAAAAAAGATTAGTTGTAGCCCGTAGGGTTAGTTTTCTTGGTCGAGTTCCCTTAACGCTCTAGGTTTAGCAAAATATTTCATAGATGTAGTCGTCACCAATCTTAGGAAAATATATTAAGATGATTTATGAACGGTTCAACACTCTAGGTCTAGTAAAATATTTCATAGACTTAGCAGTCACAAATCTTAGGGAAATATATAAAGATGATTTATGAAGGGTTCAATGTAGTCATGTAAGATATTGGGAGCAACTTTTGCATGGGACTTGTTCATTTATACTTTAAGATGTGTTTTGTTAGTTTGAGGAGGTGATTTAATGATGTCTTGGTTATTAAATATGTTGTGGCGAACATTGCATATTAATGATTTCAACCCAACATTTTCTAAAATACCCTTATTGCTAAATAGGAAATAAAATAGAGTGAGTGTTTGGAAAAGGTGAGAAGGAATTAGTGGATTAAAAAAACAATCCTAAAGATGAATTGAAAAAGAAATACCTAGATTGAAAGAAAGCTAGTTTAATTCCAAAAAATAAAAAATAAACATTAACTTGATTATTAATAGTTATATTAGAATTCCAAATCTAAATGTTTACCATATTTATTCTAAAATCATAAACAACCATAAATCCTCTTATTAAATTAATAGTTATAATTTTTATTTCTTATAAAAAATAACCGTTAATATTTATTATTGAATTAACTATCTTTTTATTTATCTATAAACATTGCAAAACCATAAATTTTAGATATATAATTTTCCTTAATATAACTTCTTAATTTTGTATTTCTTTCTAATGGAGATTTGATAATTGAAATGCCGATAACAAATTATGCAAGAATGTCAAAATATGCTTCTTGGGAGACCATCTTTTCTGGTGAATCTTCTAACAATTTATTGCCTCCGGAAAAAAAACCAAACCACATTTGATCGTGGTATTGTTATATTTTTTTTTAAATAATTTATTACGTAACATAAATGGTGAAATTTTTTTATGTATCCATAATTTCCATTAAAAAATTAAACATAAACACTAAATATATAATTATGATTACTATGTTATGTTATACGTATTCGCATATTTTTGATCGAAAATCGGAAAACCACTCTTCTAATCACGATTTCCTTTATATTATGGCAACGCTTCATATTTTTCTTTATGTTATAGCAGTGCCTTTAAATTAAACAAAGACATCTATAAACACTGTAAATATGGAAATAAAACTTCATCATAAAAACAAGAGTTTAATTGAGGATTTACATTACCAATGTGCAAGTAAGCCAAAAAAAAATGCAATAGAGCATATTACTCTTCACCTTGGAGGAAAAAAATGCAATAGAGCATATTACTCTTCACCTTGGAGGAAACTTATTATTAGATGTTTTTTCACTTATATTTATTAGCACAATCACATTTACTAATGTGGTTGATATATGTACCTAAATCATATTAATAATTATTAAGTGTACAATGTAAAATAGTTATTTAAGATTAAATATTTTTAATTTTTAATTATAAATATATAAATAATAATATGATTACTATGTTAATATTATAATATACATTAATATAATAATATATTTTTATATAATATTATAATAACAGTTATATTTCAAACTATAACATAATGAACATAATTTTCTAAACCAAGGGAGTAACAAAACCACGGATTTGTATTATAAACCCAATGGATTATAAACCCAAGAGACTTAAATTAGACCCTAGGATTACTCTTATAAATATTGTGAATAATATTATACCGTGGGAATATGAACCCTTAGATTAATAAACCAAAGGGATGGTATCATAAACATAGGGGACTCATAAACCAAGGGATTATAAACTAATGGTAATAATATTAAACACAAGGAATTAATATTATAAACTGAAGGGATTTAAACGCTAATATAAACATTAAACTCTAAGATTAATATTATAAACATGAGGACTAACATTATAGACATATGCTATTAAGAAACCTAAGGGATTTTAAACTCATGGGAATAACATTAAACCTTAGGATTAATATTAAACCTTAGGAACATAAACCCAAAAGATTATAAACTTAGGGGGTTAATATTAAACCCTAAGATTAATATCATAAACTCAAGCGGTTAATAAACTCATTGAATTAAAATTAAAAACACGAGGGATTATAAACCAAAGGGAATTACATTAGACCCTAGGATTAACATTAAACCCTAGGAATATATATTGTATGATTAATATTATAAACCTTAGGATTAATATTATAAACCCAAAGGAATAACATTATGCCCTAGGATTAACATAAAACCCTTGGAATATAAATCATATGATTAATATTATAAATGTTTTATAAACTGTATGATTAATATTATAAACCCAAGGGATTAATATTAAAAAACCAACGGATTATAATCCCAAGGGATTAATATTAAACCCAATATATTAATATTATAAAACCAAGGTATATAAACCCTAAGGTAAGTATTATAAACCCTAAAATAAATATTAAACTCGAAGAATCATATCATGAACTTTATGATTAATGTTATAAACTCAATGGAATAATAAACCCAATGGATTATAAACTCAAGGGAATAACATTAAACCATAGGAATATAAACCCTAAAATTGATAAACCCACGAGATTATTATTGTAAACCCTAGGATTAATATTATACTCAAGGAATATAAATTGTATGAATAATATCATAAACCTAAGACATTTATATTATAAAATCAATGGATAATAAGCCCAAAGGATTTATATTAAACCCTAGGATTAATAGTATAAACCCTATCAATAATATTATACCGTAGGAATATGAATCCTTAGATTAACAACCCCAAGGGATTGATATTATAAACCCAAGACAATAATAAAAATAGGGGATTAATACTAAAAACTCAAGAGCACAAAAGATGAATATTTTAAACCCAAGGTATATAAACCCTAAGATAAATATTATAAACCCTAAAACAAACTTGGTTGACCATGGTTGATCTTCATATTGGGACAATGTTTGTCACAATGTCATGTTGGGCCATGATTAACCATGATTGATTTTCATATTGAGAGAATCTTTGTCATAATCTCACGTTGGACCATGGTTGAGCACGATTTACAATGATTTACCTTGGTGGACCACGATTTATTTTCAAATTAACAATGTTTGTCACAATGCGATGTTGGACCACGATTGATTTTCAAATTAACAATGTTTGTCACAATGCGACGTTGGACCATGGTTGACCATTAATGACAATGGTTGTGACATTGGGCAATGAGACAATATTTATCATAATGTGACCATGGATATTGATGATTATTGACCATGGTTGATTTTCATATTGAGACAATCTTTGTCACAATGTGACATTGGAAAATGGTTGGTAATGATTGAGCATGGTTGAAAATGGTTGTTTTTCATAATGAGACAAAACTTGTCACAATGTGACATTGGACCATGGTCGATAATGATTGACCATGATTTTTTTCATTTTCAAATAATCTTCCTCAAAATGTGAAATTTGACCATGGTTGACCATGATTGAAGATGGTTGATCATGCTTGATTTTCATATTAAGACAACCTTTATTACAATGTGATGTTAGACCATGCTTGACCATGAATGACCATAGTTGACCATGAATGACCATGGTTGATGATGGTTGACAATGGTTGAACATGGTTGTTTTTCATATTAAGACAATCTTTGCCACAACATGACATTGGAATTTGGTTGATCATGGTTTACTATGATTATAAACCAAAGGGATTTATATTAAATCCTAGGATTAATATTATAAACCCTACAAATAATATCATACCCTAGGAATATGAACCCTTATATTAATAAACCCAAGGTATTGATATTATAATTCAAGGGGACTAACAAACCCAATGGATTAACCCTAAAAACTAAAGGGAATATAAACTGAAGGAGAATAATATTAACTCAAGGATCTAATATTTAAAAACCAACCTATATAAACCCCAAGATAAATATTATAAACCCTAAAGTAAACATGGTTGACCATCGTTGACCATGGTTTATTTCCATATTAACAGAATATTATAAACCCAATGGATTATAAACCCAAGAGATTTAAATTAAACTCTAGGATTAATATTATAAACCTTGTGAATAATATTATACCTTAGGAATATGAACCCTTAGATTAATAAACCTAGTGTATTTATATCATAAATGCAATGGAATGATAAACCCATGGGAATAATATTAAACACAAGGAATTAATACTATAAACCGAAGTAATATAAACACTGAAATAAACCTTAGACCCTAAGATTAATATTATAATACTTTGGATTAACATTATAAATGTATGTGAATGAAAACCAAAGAAACAATATTAAAAACCCAAGGGATTTTATACCCAAGGGAATAAAATTAAACCTTAGGATTAATATTAAACCCTAAGATTAATATTAAACTCACTAGATTAATAAACCAAATGGATTAATATTAAAAACCCAAGGGATTATAAACTCAAAGGAATAACATTAAACCCTGGGATGAATATTAAACCATAGGAATATAAACCCTAATATTAATAAACCCAATGGATTAATATTGTAAACCCTCGTATTAATATTATACCCTCAGAATATAAGTCGTATGGTTAATATTATAAACCTAAGGAATTTAGATTACAAATCCAATGGATATAAACCCAAGGGATTTATATTAAACCCTACAATTAATATTATAAACCTTATCGATAATATTATACCCGAGGAATGTGAACTATTAGATTAACAAATCCAAGGAAATGACATTATAAACCCAAGGAAATAATAAATACAAGGGATTAATACTAAAAGCCTAGAAACACAAAGGATTAATATTGTAAACCTCACACATATAAACCCTGAGATAAATAGTATAAAGCCTAACATAAAACTCGGTTTACCATGGTTGATTTTCTTATTGAGACAAAATTTGTCAAAATGGGGTGTTGGCCCATGGTTTATCAAAATTGATTTTCATATTGAGAGAATATTTATCACAATGTGACATTGGACCATGGTTAAGCATCGTTGAACATGGTTGACCATCATTGACCATGGTTGATTTTCATATTGACAGTATATTATAAACCCAAGAGATTTAAATTAAACCCTATGATTAAAGTTATAAACCATGTGAATAATATTATACCTTAGGAATACAAACCCTTAGATTATTAAACCTAAGGGATTTATATCATAAATTCTAGAGAATGATAAACCTATAGGAATAATATTAAACAGAATGAATTAATATTACAACTTGAGTGGGCCTAATGGTTAAGAGCATGTGTTTCCTCCTAAGAGGTCATAGGTTCAAAACCATAGGGGGGTAGAGTGTGTATGCCTTTGTAGACTTAGCAGTCAAATGGTTGCACGGAGGCGGGTCCCTTGTCCCACAAACAAAGGGGTCTCATACACCAATTTGATGTCTGGCTTGGCCGTGACCTTAAAAATGGATATTATTATTATTATTATTTTATAAACAAAAGCGATATAAGCACTAAAATAAACACTAAACCCTAAGATTAATAGTATAACCCTTAGGATTAACATTATAAACCCAAGCGATGTTATTAAATACCCAAGGGAATAACATGAGACCTAGGATTAATATTAAACTTTAGGAATATGAACCCTAAGGTTAATATTATAAATAATAGAATTAATGTAATAAACCCAAGTGATTAATACTATAAATCCAAGGAATTAATAAACTGAAATGATTAATATTATAAACTCAATGTATTATAAAGTGAGGGGGATCATTTTAAACCCAAGTCATTAATATTATAAACCTAAGGGATTGATAAAATCAAAGGATTAATATTAAAAACCAAAGGGATTGATAAACCCAAGGGATTACTAGTAAACACTAAGATTAATAAACCCAAATGATTAATACTATAAACCCAAAGAGTTCTAAAGTTAAGCGGTTGGTATCATTAACTCAATATATTATATAGTGAGGGGGGTAATTTTAAATGCAAGGGATTAATATTATAAACCTAAGGCATTGATAAACCCAAAGGATTAATATTAAAAGCCCAAGGGATTAATATTAAACCGTAAGATTAATATTATAAAGCCTAATACTACAAATTATAAACCCAATATTAAAGTTTAATATTATAAAAAAAAATTAAAAGGCCCTAATATTATAAACCTTGTTGTAAATCCAATTTTTGAAATGTAACTACACGACATTGAATAAGTTACAATGTAATGTAACAATGTGACAATGGTTGTTAGACTTATTTTCATATTGAGCCAATATTTGTCACAATGTGATGCTGGATACATTTTTTTACCATTCCAACCTTATAGTGATAAACCCTTGATATTATAAGCCTAAGGGACTAATAAAACCAAGTTATTAATACTAAAAACCCAAGCGATTATAAACCCAACATATTAATATTATAAACTAAAGGGATATAGACCCTATGAAAAATATTATAAACCTTAAAATAAACATTACACGTGAAGACTCATATCAAGAACCTTATGATTAATATAATAAACCTAATGAATTAGTAAACCTAAGGGCTTAGTTAAAACCCAAGGGATTATAAACCCAAGGGAATAACATTAAACCCTAGAATGAATATTACACCCTAGGAATATAAGCCCTATAATTAATATTATGAACCCAATAATTTTATATTACAAAACGAATGTATTATAAACCCAAGGGATTTATATTAAACCGTAGGACTGATATTATAAACCTTATCAATAATGTTATGCACTATTAATTAGGACCATTAGATTAATACACCCCAGGGATTAATATTAAAACCACAAGAGATTAATACTATTGGATTACATTAATAAGCTCATTCGATCAATATTAAAAACCAAGGGATATAAAGCCGAGGGAACGACATTAGACCTAGGATTAATAATAAACCCTAGGAATACAAACCCTAAAATCAATATTATAAATATTAGGATTAATATTATAAACTCATGAGATTAATACTATAAATCCAAGGAATTAATAAACTGAAGGTATTAATATTATAATCTCACAGGGATAATTTTAAACCCAAGGAATTAATATGATAAACCTTATGGATTGATAAACCCAAAGGATTAATATTAAAATCCCAAGGGATTGATAAACAGAAGGGATTAATAAATCCAAGGGATTAATAGTAAACCCTAAGATATTAAAATTAAATCACAGGAACATAAAACCCTATATTAATAAACCCAATGGATTAATACTATAAAACCAAAGAATTATAAAGTTAAGGGATTGTTGTTAACCCCTAAGATTAATATTATAAACCATAGCCTTAATATTAAAACCTATGAATATAATCCCTATTATTAATATTAGAAAGATTGGGATCAATATTGTAAAACCAATAGATTAATATTAAAAACCCAAGGGATTATAAACCCAAGAGAATAACATTAGACCCTAGTATTAATATTAAACCATAGGATTAATCTTATAAACCTTATGATTAATATTATAAACCCAAAAGATTAATACTATAAATCCAAGGAATTAATAAACATAAGGGACTAATATTATAATGTCAATGGATTATATACTCATGGGGATAATTTTAAATACAAGGGATTAATATTATAAACCTAAGGAATGGATAAACCCAAAGGATTAATATTAAAACCGCAAGGGTTTGATAAACCCAAGGGATTAATGGTAAACCTTAAGATTAATATTATAAACACATATCACAAACTATAAACCTAATATTAAACTTTATTACCAATTATAAACCCAATATTAAACTTTAATGTTATAAACCAAATACTAAAAGGCCCTAATGTTATAAATGTTGTATTAGATCCAAGTTTTGTAATGTAACAATTGGGCATTGAATAAGTTACAATGTAATGTAACAATGTGATAATGATTCTTAGACTTATTTTCATATTGAGACAATATTTGTCAAAATGTGATGTTCGATACATTTTTGTACCATTCCAATCTCACAGTGATAAATCCTTCATATTATAAGCCCAAGTGACTAATAAACCCAAATTATTAATATTAAAAACCCAAGGGATTATAAACCCAAGAGATAATATTAAACCCAAGGGATTAATATCATAAACTAAAGGGATATAGGCACTATGATAAATATTATAAACCCTAAAATAAACATTAAACCTGAATATTCATATCATGAACCTTATGATTAATATTATAAACCCAATGGATTAATAAACCCAAAGGCTTAATATTAAAAACCCAAGGGATCACAAACCCAAGGAAATAACATTAAACCCTAGGAATATAAACCCTAAAATTAATAAATTGAAGGGATTATTATTGTAAAACCTAGGATTAATATTAAACCTTAGGAATATAAACCCTATAATTAATACTATGAACCCAAAAAATGTATATTACAAACTGAGTGGATTATAAACCCAAGGGGTTTGTATTAAACCGTAGGATTGATATTATAAACATTATCAATAATATTATACCCTTAGAATATGAACTCTTAGATTAATATACCTAAGCGATTAATATTAAAAACCCAAGATATTAATACTATTGGATTAGATTCATAAACCCATTAGATTAATACTAAAGACCTAAAGGGGTTATAAACCAAAGTCAATAAAATTGGATTATTATTGTAAAACATAGGCTTAATATTAAAGCTTAGGAATGTAAACCCTATAATTAATATTATGAACCCAAAAAATGTATATTACAAACCGAGTGGATTATAAACCCAAGGGGTTTGTATAAAACCCTAGGATTGATATTATAAACATTATCAATAATATTATACCCTTAGAATATGAACTCTTAGATTAATATACCTAAGGGATTAATATTAAAAACCCAAGATATTAATACTATTGGATTAGACTAATAAACCCATTAGATTAATACTAAAAACCCAAAGGGATTATAAACCGAAGTCAATAAAATTGAACCTATGATTAATATTAAACCCTACAAATATAAACCCTAAGATCAATATTATAAACCTTAGGATTAATATTATAAACCCAATATATTAATATTATAAATCAAAAAAATTAATAAATTGAAGGGATAAATATTATAAACTCAATAGCTTATATAGTGAGGGGGATAATTTTAAAGCCAAGCAATTAGTATTATAAACCCGAGGGATTAATAAACCTAAAGGATTAATATTAAAAACCCAAGGGATAGATAAAGCAAAGGGATTAATATTAAACCCTAAGATATTGATATTAAACCATAGGAACACAAACCCTAAGATTAATAAACGAGAGGATTATTACTATAAACCCAAAGGATTGTACAGTTGAGGATTGATAGTAACCCCTAGGATTAATATTATAAATGATAGCCTTAATATTAAAACATGTGAATATCAACCCTATGATAAATGTTAGAAACCTTAGGGTTAGTATTATAAAACTAAGATATATTATAAGTTTAATATATGAAACTCTAGGATTATAAAGCCTAACATTAGTATTATAAACCCAAGGGATTAAACCCTTATGTCTATTAATCCAATAAGAAATATGTATTTTGCTAATATTTAATATTATAATACTAAATATTAAAATATTAAAATATTAATATTTTTAGTATTAAATAAATTTTTTTTTTTAATTATCATATTATAATAAATGTATTACATATTTCGGAGATGTTGAAACCTAGGGGGCGAGAGAACTTAGGAATATGAACCCTTAGATTATAACCTATGTATTTATATCATAAATGCATTGGAATGATAAACCCATGGGAATAATATTAAACACAAGGAATTAATACTATAAACCGAAGTAATATAAACACTGAAATAAACCTTAGACCTTAAGATTAATATTATAATACTTTGGATTAACATTATAAATGTATGTGAATGAAAACCAAAGAAACAATATTAAAAACCCAAGGGATTTTATACCCAAGGGAATAAAATTAAACCTCAGGCTTAATATTAAACCCTAACATTAATATTAAACTCACTAGATTAATAAACCCAATGGATTAATATTAAAAACCCAAGGGATTATAAACTCAAAGGAATAACATTAAACCCTGGGATGAATATTAAACCATAGGAATATAAACCCTAATATTAATAAACCCAATGGATTAATATTGTAAACCCTCGTATTAATATTATACCCTCAGAATATAAATCGTATGGTTAATATTATAAACCTAAGGAATTTAGATTACAAATCCAATGGATATAAACCCAAGGGATTTATATTAAACCCTACAATTAATATTATAAACCTTATCGATAATATTATACCCCAGGAATGTGAACTATTAGATTAACAAATCCAAGGGAATGATATTATAAACCCAAGGAAATAATAAATACAAGGGATTAATACTAAAAGCCTAGAAACACAAAGGATTAATATTGTAAACCTCATGCATATAAACCCTGAGATAAATAGTATAAACCCTAACATAAAACTCGGTTTAGTGAGGGGGATAATTTTAAACCCAAGCAATTAGTATTATAAACCCGAGGGATTAATAAACCTAAAGGATTAATATTAAAAACCCAAGGGATAGATAAAGCAAAGGGATTAATATTAAACCCTAAGATATTGATATTAAACCATAGGAACACAAACCCTAAGATTAATAAACGAGAGGATTATTACTATAAACCCAAAGGATTGTACAGTTAAGGATTGATATTAACCCCTAGGATTAATATTATAAATGATAGCCTTAATATTAAAACATGTGAATATCAACCCTATGATAAATGTTAGAAACCTTAGGGTTAGTATTATAAAACTAAGATATATTATAAGTTTAATATATGAAACTCTAGGATTATAAAGCCTAACATTAGTATTATAAACCCAAGGGATTAAACCCTTATGTCTATTAATCCAATAAGAAATATGTATTTTGCTAATATTTAATATTAAAATACTAAATATAAAATATTAAATATTAATATTATAGTATTAATATTAATAAATTTTTAATATCAATATTATTAAAAATGTTATTACATTTTTTCGGAGGTGTTGAACCTAGCGGCTCGAGAACCTTAGGGAATTGAACCCTGTAGATAATAAACCTAGTGTATTTATATCATAAATGCATTGGAATGATAAACCCATGGGAATAATATTAAACACAAGGAATTAATACTATAAACCGAAGTAATATAAACACTGAAATAAACCTTAGACCTTAAGATTAATATTATAATACTTTGGATTAACATTATAAATGTATGTGAATGAAAACCAAAGAAACAATATTAAAAACCCAAGGGATTTTATACCCAAGGGAATAAAATTAAACCTCAGGCTTAATATTAAACCCTAACATTAATATTAAACTCACTAGATTAATAAACCCAATGGATTAATATTAAAAACCCAAGGGATTATAAACTCAAAGGAATAACATTAAACCCTGGGATGAATATTAAACCATAGGAATATAAACCCTAATATTAATAAACCCAATGGATTAATATTGTAAACCCTCGTATTAATATTATACCCTCAGAATATAAATCGTATGGTTAATATTATAAACCTAAGGAATTTAGATTACAAATCCAATGGATATAAACCCAAGGGATTTATATTAAACCCTACAATTAATATTATAAACCTTATCGATAATATTATACCCCAGGAATGTGAACTATTAGATTAACAAATCCAAGGGAATGATATTATAAACCCAAGGAAATAATAAATACAAGGGATTAATACTAAAAGCCTAGAAACACAAAGGATTAATATTGTAAACCTCATGCATATAAACCCTGAGATAAATAGTATAAACCCTAACATAAAACTCGGTTTAGTGAGGGGGATAATTTTAAACCCAAGCAATTAGTATTATAAACCCGAGGGATTAATAAACCTAAAGGATTAATATTAAAAACCCAAGGGATAGATAAAGCAAAGGGATTAATATTAAACCCTAAGATATTGATATTAAACCATAGGAACACAAACCCTAAGATTAATAAACGAGAGGATTATTACTATAAACCCAAAGGATTGTACAGTTAAGGATTGATATTAACCCCTAGGATTAATATTATAAATGATAGCCTTAATATTAAAACATGTGAATATCAACCCTATGATAAATGTTAGAAACCTTAGGGTTAGTATTATAAAACTAAGATATATTATAAGTTTAATATATGAAACTCTAGGATTATAAAGCCTAACATTAGTATTATAAACCCAAGGGATTAAACCCTTATGTCTATTAATCCAATAAGAAATATGTATTTTGCTAATATTTAATATTATAAATACTAAATATTAAAATATTAAAATATTAAATATTTATAATATTAAATATTAAATAATTTTTTAATTATCAATATTATTAATAAAGTGTTATTAACATATTTCGAAGGATGTTGAAACCCTAGGCGGCGAGAGAACCAAGAAAATACAGTAAGAAACACACACGGAAAATAAGTTACAACAGTAATGACAGAGGAAGAAAGGAGGGGAGAGATGCCCTCCTATCGAGATGTAGTAACAGGGGAAGGTTAGAATAACAGTAATCAGGCTGAAGAAACAAAAAATCAAGGACCCATCCTTAGAGCAAGATGGTAGAAAGGAAGCAGAAGCAAGTGTCTACCATGCACGGTGGAGAAACCAAGATCCATAATCCTAATGAACAAGCCAGAGCAATATAGAAGCTACATGAAAGATCATGCACTAATCTTCAAATTCATTGGATTTTGGCTAATGGAAAAGGACCTCATGAGATGGATCCAACAAAAAAGGCCACCCCGAGGACACATCGAGTTGAAGTTGGGAAAAACGATTTCTTCACGGTAATCTTCTCAAACCTGCAAGATAAAGAAAATGTGTTTGAAAATAGTCCATATTTCCATTATAATGTAGGACTATTTATGAGATACTGGGAGGAATGGTATAACCCAGATAAAGAAAATTGTCTAGAAGCTCCAGTGTGGGTAAGCTTTGTTAAAATAGTTGAAACTACAAAAAAGGGAAGATACACATCATATGTTAGAATTTGTGTTTATATGAATATAGCGGACCCTATTCTAGCTAAAATCGAATCAGAGTATCATGAGGAAGTATGGAAACAAACCCTAGACTAGGAGCACATACCTTCTCGATCCAGAAGATGTCATGAGTATGGACACCTCGTTAAGGAATGCCCACTCACAATAGAAGACGAGGAGAGTAGAAACAAACAACAAAAGAAAAATCAAGAAGACCAAGAAGGGTTCCAGGAAGTAAAAGGAAAAAAGAATATATACACAAGAAAATCCTAGTGAAGGAAGGAAAGGAAAACAAACCAAGCCAAACAACACAAATAGCTTAGAAATCTTACAAGAGGAAGAAGAAGACAATAAGACCCAATCAATCAATTATCAGGGAGAAAAAGGAAAGGAAAGTAGCTCAAGCCAAGGTAAATCACAAACAAAGAGAAAGGCACAAAGTGACCCAATCAAAAAGGAGGAAAAGGAAGCGGGAGAGAAAATGGAAAATGCAGGGATGGAAATTGATACAAGTAGGGGAGAAGAACTAAGCATAGAGGAATAAGTACTACGGAAACTTCTAGATGAATGGAAATACTTGTTTGAAAGATTCATTCCAGAAGAGCAAAAAAGAATCTATAGAGAAACATTCCAACAATAAAAAGCGAAACAAGGATAGGGCAAGCTAGAAATGGTAGAACAACTAGGCCTCCAATAAGAAAATACTCAAGAACACCAAAGTAAAACAAAAGGGGGGGAAAGAGGTAGGAGGAATATATAGGAATCAATTCAGATCATGGGAGAAATGCTAGTGAACACGTGAAGAGTAGTGCCACTATCAACAATATTCCATCAACTAAATCAAGTAACCCAATGATGATCACATCCTGGAATATAAGAGGCCTAAATATTAAAGGCAAGTAGAGACTCTTAGTGGACAGGCTAAGAAAAGAAAAACCACAAATAATATTAGTACAAGAAACAAAAATCTTCGGAAGGAAAATTGAGGAGATTGGGCAACCAGAAAGGACAGAAAAATCAGCAACATCTCACTGATTGGGAAACCAAGAAAAAGCGAACTGTTTTGGAAACATCCAAGAATAAAAAGGGAAACATCTAAAATATATGGGTTTTAGCTAATTACGCAGTTTTGTTTTCTTTTTATATTTTTGGTAATAAGGAGAATGAGGGCGTTGTTTTTAAAAAAGGGGCTATCTCTTCTTCCTGAATAATATAGTGACATTGTTTTGCAGACTTGCGTACTGTGTATTCCAATCTTTGTGACTACAGGCTGACCTGTAACTTCTGTTTATTTTATTAATCTTCAGATCTACTGTTTATCAATTAGCCTTTGTGTCTACAGTCTGTTTTGCAGTTTTCTCTGTTTATTTTTTATTTTTCAGATCTGCAAGCAGATCAATTGGTATCAGAGCGTAAGATCTTGGAAGACATCCACTTGTTCGAAGAATTTTTTTTTTTAGGGGTCATACATTTCACGCCATTTAGTGGATGAAAATCATGCCGCCCCATCAAGAGCATCCAGAGCAGCCAGAGCACTCCCAGGCAGCCTCGCCAGTGAATGATTTAGCTAGGGCTCTTCAAGAGCTAATTACGCTGCAACAACAACAATGCCCTCCAGGGCCAATGCAGCTTGATGCACACTTTCAACTGCCCAAATTATCAGGGCAAATGAATGGTGAGACTGTTGATTCTTGGATCCGCAGCCTCGCCAACTATTTTCGAACCTGTCCAATAATGACCGAGATGATGAAACTTCAGATCGCCAGTCTACAATTGGAAGGCCTAGCACAAACATGGTGGGACACTCATCTTGAGAATATGTCCTTGGTTGTGGAACTTGGAGAACAAGCCGAGACCAAATCGATGCCTATCACATCTTGGAATCTCTTTTGCGAGGACTTACGTGAACGCTTCTATCCTCCAGCATATATACAAAATCTCCTTGCCAAATGGTTGCAGCTTGGACAACTACCCAATCAATCAGTGCAAGCCTACATTGATGTCTTCTGCAAGTTGCGCATTCAACTCCATATATCCGATCCAGATGAGGTACTAATTATCAAATTTAATTCTATTTTGCTAATGCTTCTTCGTCCTGAAGTTGAGTTGTTTGATAGTGCTTCATTAGATAAGGCCTTTATTCGGGCCCTGGCGGTGGAACGCAAAGTGGGTACTAGAATCCGATATCCTCAAGCCAGAAATGGTCCATCTTCCTTTGATTCTTCTAATGTCGCCTCTGCCTCATCACCCACACCTCACCGCACCCCCTGGTGTACATTTCACAAGACCAACTCACATGCGTCTGCAGATTGTCGAGTATTGAAAAATCTCCGCCCCCAGAAAACCCTTTTTACAGAGGTCGAACAACCAAAGTCCACTACCCCACTTCCAGTTGTTTCTCTCAAAAATCCGACTGAAGTGGACCCCTCTCTCATCCTCATGACTACTAATGCACCAAACACCTCTGTTACGCCTTTGTTTACCCATAATTGTCAAATCAAACATGAGTTGGCCACGCTTATTCTTGACAATGGGAGTCAGAAGAATCTTGTGTCACAAGACTTAGTTGCACGCCTGTGCCTTCCCACCACTCCTCACCCCCACCCGTATCAGCTCGGTTGGGTCAGAAAGGACGGTCCTCGTCTTACCATCTCACAATGTTGTGCTATCACCTTTGCTATTGGACCTTTCCGAGATACTGTGGTATGTGATGTTTCTCCTCTCGATTGTGCTGATTTATTGCTAGGAATTCCTTATCAAGAGGCTCGACATGCTGTTTATGATGCTACAGATCACCAATACCAATTGCAGCACGATGGGTGCACCTATGTGCTCACATCCTCAGCTAGCACATCAACCCAACCTTCCATTGGCAAAGCTCCCATTATGAGATTCAATTTAAACCAAGATGTTTCTTTTTGCTTGGTTCGCCCTGTCAAGCCAGACAACCTTACCCATCCAGTCCCTCCTTCAATGGCTCCTCTTCTCCATGAATTTGCAGATGTCTTCACCCAACCCACAGGGCTACCTCCAGCACGCTCTATTGAACAACACATTGATCTTATTCCTGGTGCTTCCTTACCCAATGCCCCATCTTATCGCCTTGCTCCTCGAGAGGCAACTGAGATCGAACGCCAAATTGAAGAATTGTTGACATCCGGTCATATTCAGCCGTCATCCTCGCCCTGTGCATCTCCAGCTTTTATTATTCCCAAAAAATATACTTCTGAATGGCGCCTTGTGACAGACTATCGAGCCCTTAATAAAGCCACTGTTAAAAACTGCTACCTCCTTCCCCGCATTTAGGATTTGTTGGACCATTTACACGGGGCTTGTTTCTTCACAAAGATGGATTTAACTGCAGGCTACCATCAAGTTCGCATGCATGCAGCCAACAAATGGAAAACTTCTTTTAAAACAAAGTTTGGGCTATTTGAATGGTTGGTCATGCCATTTGGACTGACCAATGCACCGGCCACCTTTATGAGATTCATTAATGATATTTTCAGGGCACATTTGGGTAAGTTTGTGGTCATCTACCTTGATGACATTTTAGTATTCAGCAAATCTTGGGAAGACCACCTTCAGCATGTTCGCATCATACTTGAGTTATTGCGAGCACATCACCTTCAGGTCAAAGAAAAGAAATCCTATTTTGGACAAACATCAGTTCAATATTTGGGATTTATTATTGACAACAAAGGGGTTCGCCGAGATCCCTCTCGTGTACAAGCCTTGGCGCAATGGCAAGCCCCTTCCTCTGCACATGACCTCAAGAGCTTCATGGGAGGTATTAATTTCTACAGAAAGTTTGTCTCTCATTTTTCACAGTTGGCTCGCCCTTTGCACCAGTTGTCTCATCAAGCAAAGTTTATTTGGGATGCTGAATCTGAGCAACATTTTTCTCAACTCAAGAGTGCCTTATGCTCTGCTCCTGTTCTTCGCTTGCCAGATATGAATCAACCATTTGAGATAGAAACTGATGCCTCTCAATTCACCATTGGAGTTGTTCTTAAACAGGGAGGCCACCCTGTGGCATACCATTCTGAGGGACTTGCGGATGCTAAGCTCATGTACAACACTTATGACAAGGAATTCTACAGTTTAGTGCAAGCTTTGAAGCAATGGCGCCATTACATTCTTGGCAAAGAGACCATCCTCCATACAGATCATCATCCGCTAATCTTCATCAACTCACAACGAAAGATTCAAGAGCAACGCCATTTAAAATGGGCTTCTTACCTCCAACAATTCCATCTGGTGATTAAATACAAGAAGGGGACAAGTAATAAGATGGCTGATTTATTAAGTCAACCGCCTGCTCAGGTCCTACACATTCTAGAGGTGCATTGTGCTGCATATGATGCTTCGAAAGAGATGTATGCAACAGATCCGGTCTTTGGTGAGATATGGGAAGCTGTGCAACACCCTACAGTCATCAACGAAACTCCATTTCTTGATTATACCATTCGTGATGGTTGGTTGTATAAATTGAACCAACTATGTGTGCCACAATCTGATGATCGTCTCATTCTTATCCGTGAAGCACATGCATCTTCATGCGGAGGGCATTTTGGCACCGCCAAGACCATTCTCAATCTTCAACGCCACTTCTATTGGCCTGCTTTACCAAAGCAAGTGGAAAAATTCATTCGTGCATGTTCTCTTTGTTCACAAAGCAAGCCCTCAAATTGTAAGCATGGTTTTTATCAGCCATTACCAATTCCCTCTCGTCCTTGGGAATCCATTTCCATGGAATTTTTAAGTGGCCTTCCTACTACTTTTCATAAACATGATGCTATCTGGGTAGTGGTATGTCGTTTCTCCAAGATGGCTATATTTCTTCCTTGTCATAAGACTACTTCTGCTACTCAAACCGCGGATCTCTTCTTCCATCATGTGTGGCCACACTTTGGTTTTCCAAGTAGCATTATTTTAGATTGTGATTCTCGCTTTCTCAGTACCTTTTGGCGTACTCTTTGGTCTTTGTTGGGTTTCCAACTTCGTTTCTCCACTGCTTTCCACCCACAAACAGATGGACAAACCAAAGTTGTCAATCGTACTTTGGTTCACTCACTTCGCAGCTACTTCTCCAAAACCAAACAATGGGATACATATTTGCACATCATTCAACATAGTTACAATTGGGCAACACACTCCTCAACTGGTTTCTCACCTTTTGAGGTTTGCTTTGGGTTTCAACCAAGTGCACCCTCTGAGATGCCATTGACAATCACCCCTTCTGGGTCTGCACATCAACAACAGGAACAAAAATCAGCTCATCATTTTATCCACTCCATTTCTCAACGCCAAGCTCAAGTAACTGCTGCTTTGCAAGAAGCCCAAGCTCGTGCCAAACAGAGACATGACAAGCAACGAACACACTTGTCTTTTCAACCTGGAGATTGTGTGTGGCTCTTGTTGGACAAGAAACGCTTCAAGGGCCAGCATCATAAGCTGCACCCTCTGAGATATAGCCCATATACTGTTCTGGAACGCATTGGAGAAAATGCATATCGCTTGGACTTGCCTTCCCAGCTTTGGCATCCACGATGTTCTTAATGTTAATAATCTCAAATTATTTGAACCACCTCTCCTTGAAGAATCTGTTACAATTCATCATCCGGTTGATAATATTCCAGATTTTTAGCCTCCTCTGCTCAAAGATACAATTCTGGACTTCAAGAAACGGGATACACGCCATCAGCCATACTTCTCCTATTTGGTTGGTCGGAAAGGACACACACTAGCATAGGCCAAATGGATCAATGCAGAAACATTGCAACGCAATTTCCCTCAGTTGGTGGAGGAAGCTGGGATGCTTCCTGATCTAAACAGGGAGGAATTGGGCAACCAGAAAGGACAGAAAAATCAGCAACATCTCACTGATTGGGCAACCAAGAAAAAAGTGAACTGTTTTGGAAACATCCAAGAATAAAAAGGGAAACATCTAAAATATATGGGTTTTAGCTAATTACACAGTTTTGTTTTCTTTTTATCTTTTTGGTAATAAGGAGAATGAGGGCGTTGCTTTTAAAACAAGGGGCTATCTCTTCTTCCTGAATAATATAGTGACATTGTTTTGCAGACCTGCGTACTGCGTATTCCAATCTTTGTGACTACAGGCTGACCTGTAACTTCTGTTTATCAATTAGCCTTTGTGTCTACAGTCT
The DNA here is from genome assembly GCA_000404065.3 of Pinus taeda. Taxonomy (NCBI): domain Eukaryota; kingdom Viridiplantae; phylum Streptophyta; class Pinopsida; order Pinales; family Pinaceae; genus Pinus; species Pinus taeda. Next base: position 143,167 of record APFE030865983.1, on the reverse strand, counting down.
GTTCTGTAGTTTTCTCTGTTTATTTTTTATTTTTCAGATCTGCAAGAAGATCGAAGATCCTCAGCGAAACCAAACCGAAGTATGAGAGTATGACCATAGATGCGAAAGATAGCTCAGGACGAATCGCAATACTATGGAACCTTGCAGAAATCCTAGCAGATTACTGGATAGGAATGAAAAGAATACTCATAGGGAAGTTCAAGTTAATAGGAAATAGACAGTGGTTCCTAGTATCGGCGGTGTATGGACCGCATACACCAGCGGAAAGAGGAATCTTCCTCAACCAACTCTAACAGCTAGGAAACATGCATAAAGAAAAGCTGTGGTTGATAGCAGGGGACTCCAATATGACAACATCAAAAGAGGAGAAGAAAGGAGGACTACAAAGAGAAGAGCGAGATATGGAGAAATTCAGGGCCCTTCAGACAAAATTTAAGTTGGTTGATATACCAATTATCAATGGAAAATATACTTTGAATAATCGAAGAGGATGGACCAAACAGATAGCATCAAGGCTAGACAGATTCATAGCATCAGAAAAATTAATAGAAAAATATATCTTATACGAAGAATCTATTCTCCCATGTCTAGGGTCGGACCATTGGCCCATGAAACTAGAAATTTCCATAAACCAACAGAACCAAAACAGACCTTTCAGGTTCGAGGCATTCTGGCTAAGAGATCCCAACTTCATAGAAAAAATGAAGACCTGGTGGGAAGAGACAGAGACTGGAAGGGAAGGAAGAAATAAAATGCACACTCTCCAACTAAGATTAAAAGATATAAAAGGAAATATTAAGAAATGGAACAGATACAAATTTGAAAATATCCACAAGAAACAAAAATCGCTCCAGATAACGATGACCATAATCCAATATAAAATTATAGATGAAGGGAGAAGTGATGAACTGGAAGAAGAAGAAGGACTAGTGCTAAATAAACTAGAGGAGAGAAGAAAACAAAAGGAGATCTTATGGAAACAGAAATCGAGAATTCAATGGCTAAAAGAAGGGGAGAGAAATACAAAATTCTTCCATAAGGTAGAAAAATAGAATATTCTCCCTAAAATCCAAATAAGGCAACAAGATAATACAGAAAGAAGAAATAGAAAACTTGTTGGTACAACATTTCAAAGTGGTCTTGACAAAACCCAATATTGGAAGGGAGGATTACATTGAAAGAATGAGTGAACATATCCCCAAATTGGTGAACTGAGACCAAAAATTGGCACTCCTAAGGGTAATAACAAAAGAAGAAGTGGAAGAGGTAATAAAGAAGATGGCAAAGAATAGAACACCAGGGCCGGATTGCTTCACAACAGAATTCTATCAAGCCACATGGGACTTTATGAGTCGAGATATAGTGAATGTAATAGAAGAATCCTGGTGCACCAAAAGAATGCACCCGACCTTAAATGCGAACTTCCTATCTCTAATACCAAAGGCAGTGAATTCAGAAGACCACAAGGGTTTAGGTCGATAGCACTTTGTAACGTCATATATAAGATCCTAGCCACTAAAATGGTGAATAGATTAAAACTAATCCTTCCAGGACTGATATCTCAGGAATAGATAGGGTTTGTAAAAGGCAGACATATAACTGATGGAATAGTTGTAGCACTAGAAGCAATCCATTCTTTGAAGAATACAAAAACTAAAGGGATGATGATATAACTCAGTGTAGCAAAAGGGTATGACATACTTAGTTGGGGATACCTACAACAAATCCTAAAGGCATACGGATTTGAGGAAAGGTGGGTAAATTAGGTAATTCCAATGATTAACATGCTAGTTATGTCAATATTATTAGATGGATCACCATTAGAATCCTTCAAACCATCCAAAGGATTCAGGCAACGAGACCCGCTATCCCTGTTCCTGTTCATAGTTGCAGCGGACGGTCTAGGAAGAATAATAAAAGACAAAGTGCAAAGCGAACAACTGTGGGGAATACGACTATGGGGAAATGACCTAACTCTTACCCATCAACAATTTTTTGATGACATTATGTTATACGGATAGGCTACTCTTAAAGAAGCAAAACAATTAATGGGAATTCTCACGGAATTTACTAAGGCATCAAGGATAGAAATAAGTAAAGAGAAATCAGAAATCTATTTCTTTAATAATCAAGCTTCCTCCCAAGCTTTCCTAGTTAGAACAATGCGCTATAGAGTGGGGAAATTTCGTACAAACTACCTAGGCATACTATTAAGTGACCAACAGAATAGAGTGGCTATTGGGGAACATTGTTAGGCAATATACAAAAGAGAATGCATAACTGGATACTTAGGGAATTGAACATCCCGAGTCGTATAATCCTGCTTAAGTCGGTGCTACATGCCATACCGATTTACCAACTAACCAGCCAAGCTGCACCTAAAACAATCTGCCAGAAAATGGTCGATATGTTTAAAAAGTTCCTTTGGAAAGGATTGAGCAGGATAAAAAAATGGGCACTACTACCTTGGAATTGGTTAAGTAAATCAAAAAAAGAGGGAGGACTAGCCCTGAGAGACCCATATATCCTAAATCAAGTAATGGGGCCAAGTTGTGGTGGCACTGGATACAGGGAGACGACGACCTATGGAAAAAACCATGGGAGAACAAATACAAGATGGCCAGGTCCCCAGAAGGAAAATTGAGAAGCCAAACTAAAAGGAAAGGTTCGGAAATTTGGAACTTGGCAAGAGATAATAAAGAAATAATCAGAGAGCACAGTTTCTGGGAAGTAAGAGAAGGGGGAAAAATGAAATTCTCGAAAGAGGCATGGTAATAGAGAGGAAAACTAAACTAGTAGCCCCTACTCCAAGAGATATATCAGTTCACCATCCAAATAGAGGGCGACAAAGTAAGTAATTACTGGAGCACAAAGCCAGACGAATATTGGAGGAAATGGAAACAAAATGAAAACTGTCAAGAAGCACCTGGAGAATCTAACTAAGAAATATATAAAAAGGAAATGGAATCAAGGAAAATAACGGTCAAAGAAGGGATAGACATGCTAAGGTGGGGAAACAGAATTAAAGGTATGTTCACTATAGCAAAGGGATACCATTTAAAAGTAAGATACAATAAACATATAGAAACTAAGAAATGGGAAAACATATGGAAAATGAAAACTTGGCCGAAGGTGACATTCTTTCCCTGGATATTAAGCCATGGGAGAGTGCTAACTTGGGACCAAATGAGGAGAAAAGGAACGCAGGGCCCATCGCGAGCCCTTTGTCAAGAATAGGAGGAAAGCATTGAACATTTTACCAACGAATGCATAGTCAGTATTAACCTGTGGAGACAACATCAACATCTATTTGAGATTATCAACCAAGACATAAACAACATGAAAATTATGATGGAAAAGTGGAGAAACAAACCTTACCAGAACCCAATCCTGAATAGAGCATTTAACCTATCCTTAGGATTTGTCCTGTGGAACATCTAGAAAGAGAGGAACTGCTTGATCTTCAAGTAGGATGGCAGAGAAAAGCACGAGATATGGAATCAAATCACCCAAAACATAAGAGAGACCATACTCACAGAAAGGTGGTATGAGGATGACTAGAAGACAGATCAAACAGAGACTAGAATACTAACACGTCTACAACTAAAGCCTAGTATGACAAACATAGCAACAAGGAAACACAACAATAATGAAGTGGAAGAGGCTACACAATATATAAATCCTCGATAGGGGTTCATTAAGCTGAATTTTGATGGGGCGGTGAAAGGAAACCCTAGAGAAGTGGGAATTGGTGGAGTTTTCATAGATGACAAGGGAATGATGTGCAGGATCTATGGAATGGATTGCAGGCATGCAACAAACAATGAGGTTGAGCTCCATGCATTGAAAAGAGGCTATAAGTTGCAATACGAGAGGAATACCACAAGCTTCAGGTAGAAGGGGATGCAAAAATGGTAATAGACATTGTCAACAGTTGCTACAGGGAACAACAGTAGAAAAAATTAGTAGCAGCTGGAGAATTTCCTGGTTGGTTAAGGAGATATGAAAGCTACTAAAATAGATAGCCTACATCCTTCCCACCCATGTGAGAAGGAAAGGAAGTGAACTAGCTGACAGCTTAGCAAATTGGGGATGCAGGAATAGGGGAAGGATGCTAGTCGAGCTAATGCAGATGGAGGAGATGGAAAACCTGAAACAACTTCTCGAAAAGGATAGAGTTAGAGATACAAATACCATAGAGAATATAGAGAGTTCGAGGAGGAGAGGCCAACAAAGAAAAAGAGGAGGACAGACGAGGGAAAGGAAAAGCATGGGGAATGAAGTTAATAGACAGGCAATCTGGTAGAGGACTGAGTAGGGCAGAGGAGGTACACTCCCAAAGAGTACGATGGAGGGGACAGTTGAGTATGTTAGGGAGGAGGGAAGGGCAGAGAGTATATGGGCGGGAAGAAGCATGACAACAAGTGTCAGTGCAAGGAAAGTCGCAATATGACAAGAGTAGCCAGGAGAATGTGGGAATTTATGAAAGACAATGGTAGAAAGGACAAAAGGGTAGAATCCCGAGACAAAGGTGAAGGGATATGTGCTGGTAACAAAGAATGACAGGTGGAGGTTAAGATAAGGGACAGGAGGAAGAGAGGGATAAAAATAAATGAAAATAAGAAAAAAAAATGCATGGAAACAAAGACGAGGAGAAATGATGAGAAGGAAGGTGGCAGAAGAGAGAAGACACGGGTGGCCACAAGAAGGAGAAACAGATTAATAAGGTGGTGTGTTAAACTCCTGTTCCATAATCTTGTTAAACTCAAAATTTTTATCAGTAGGAATATAGACAGTATGAGTTGGAATATGAATCTGATCGACCCAAAGAAAATCAAAATTTCCAAGGATAGAGGAAAAACCATCTCCTCTAATAATTTGATTTTCGTGGGATGGGTGAGCGGGAGGAAGAATCTTGATGCCTGGATGAAAATGGTTCACCTAGGGGAAGAAACCTGTAACTTTCCTAAGTAATTCTTGACCGTAATTAGGGTTGTAGGAAAGATGAGGAGAAAAACAGATGAATCATGGGAAGAATTTTCGATGAGAAAATTCTTCTTGGTATTTGGGGTTCAAGAAACCGTGCGCACTAGGGGGGGGAGTAGGAGCTTAGCTTTTAGGAAATCTGTGGATAAGCCATAGAGACTCAGCGAAGAGGGATTCAAAATCGACCTGCAGTCGTGCATAATCTCAGGGGGCTACTTTTTTAGGATGCGCAGGGTACTAATAAAAGCCAAGATTGTCAGGGGAGTAGTAAGGGAAGAAACCCTCAAAGAAAATTCCCAATCAGGGCTTTAATAAGTTCTGGGTCCACCCTTCTCTTTTCCAAACTCTTGGTGAGAATTGTAATCCTAGGAAAAGATAGAAACCTGAGCAATCTCGAAATTGCGAGGAATCAGTATTATATATCTGATAAATGTTGTGTTTGTGTGTTAGGTATAGAAAAATTCTCAGAAAAAGAAAGAGACCAAAATAGAGAACACCAAGAAACAGAGAGCTTCATATAGATGGAGAACAGTATGGCCCCAAGGAAAGGACTGAGAGTTAAGAAAACGAAGGAAGGAAAAAGTGGATTGCCAAAGAAAAGAGGTCGAAAACCTGGGGAGAACAAATGAAGAAAATCATTGATGCCTACATGGTCGAGAATCCACCAAATGTAAGAGCCTAGATAAAGAGCTGGGAGAGAAAGTTAAACAACAGTATCAAGCACAGGGATATACCAATGGAAGAGTGGAAAAATATGGTCCAGGACCCAGGAAATACAAGGGGAGGACAATCCCTATTCAGATAGACTATCCAATAGTATTGGGTAATGAAAAATGTGGTGGAACGGGCTATGACACAGAACCAAGAGAAGATAGTAGAGGAATGAGAGGAGGAACATGAGAAGAATAAGGAGAAGGAAAGAGTTAAGGAGGAACTACTCAAGGAGATAGAAGCAATCCAGATACAGACCTACAGAAACAATCTGGCCCTAGGGAGAATTGAACAAACTCTCAAAGACCTGAAGTGGAGGATGGAGTAGAGGAGCGAGATGCCAGGATCAAGCACCAAGGTGCCACCCCAGTAATATCCTCAGATGAGGATTGAAGCAAAGAACAAGTGGGATTGCCAAATCTCTTTTCTTTTGATGAAATTTAGTAATATGTTTTAGTCGAAATGAAGTTACAAGAACAACAATATAGATAGTCAAAACTGTGATGTTAGATGGATAGCAATAAACCACTTTAAGTTTTGGACAGGGTATAATGCTAATAGGTGGTTATCCGGTTTCCTTCGGGCAGCTAAGCCACCTGTAGTAAATGGATGATAAATGCTTTTGAAAAAGTAATACAAGTAAAGATCTGCCAAGTTTACCAAAAAAAGAAGTGTTATTAACATTAATATTTAAATGTTATTACTAATATTAGTTTTTAAATGTTATTACCAATATTAACTTTTTAAACTTTGAAAATAATTATTACTAATAATGTTATTACCAATTTTTTAAACATTATTAATATTTTATTAATGATTTTTTTATTACTAATATGGTTTATAATATTCCCCTAATATTGTAAACTATATGCTTAATATTAAACCCTATGAATATAAGCCCTATAATTAATATTATTAACCCAAGAAATTTATATTACAAACCAAATGGATTATAAACCCAAGGGATTTATATTAAACCCTAGGATTGTTATTATAAACGTTATCAATAATATTATACCCTATGAATATGAACCCTTAGATTAATAAACTAAAGGAATTAATTTTAAAAACCCAAGGGATTATAAACCGAAGCGAATAACATTAGACCTAGGATTAATATTAAACCTTAAGTTCAATATTATAAGCCTTAGGATTAATATTAGAAACCCAATAGATTAATACTATAAATCCAAGGAATTAATAATTTGAAGGGATTAATATTTTAAACTCGGGGGATAATTTAAACCCAAGGGATTAATATTATAAACCTAAGGGATTGATAAACCCAAAGGATTAATATTATAAACCCAACCCAAATGATTCATAAACCCAAAGGATTAGTAGTAAATCCTAAGATATTAATATTAAATCATATGAATATAAACTGTAAGATTAATCAACCCAAATGATTAATACTATAAAACCAAAGAATTTTAAAGTTAAGGAATTGAAATCAGACCCTAAGATTAATATTATAAACCATAGGCTTAATGTTAAAACCTATGAATAAAAACCCTATGATTAGTATTAGAAACCTTAGGATCAATATTATAAAACCAAGATATATTATAAGTTTAATATATGAAACTCAAGGATTATAAACTCTAATATAGTATTAGAAATCTAGAATTAATATTATAAACTCAGTGGATTCATAAATATAAGGGATTAATATTATAACCTAAGGGATTAAACCCTTGATTTATAATATTAATCCAATAAGAGAGATGTCTTTTGCTAATATATTAAATATTATAATATTGAATATTTATAATATAAATATTAAATATTTTTTTTAATTATCAATATTATTAATAATTGTTTTTAACATTAGTATTAAATACTATTAATAATATTAACCTTCAAAAGTTATTAATTGATGTTTATTAATAGTATTATTAATAATATGGTTTTAAAATATTGATTTAAATTTATGTTATTATTAATGATAATTTTTATTTATATTTTTTCTAAGAAATAAATATTTATTTATGATAATATGTATTATAATATTTGAGAAATTATTTTAAATTTTTCCAATAAACTATTTTATAAAAGTAAAATTCAAATTGATGATTTAATTAATTATTTTAATATAAATTCATTTATGTCTTATCTTTATGTTATATTAAATTTGTATTTTATTAATTTTACATTGCAAAAAATGGTTTCTATTGTTTTGTAATGTCGTAATATGTGGATTTTTTTTTTGTGTAAATCAACAGATGTATATTATCTCATAAAATTACACAATATACAAAAAGTATGTATGAACAGACAGAGAAAACATTTCCATCTAGTTTTCCCAAAATTATTGTTAGCACCTGAACCTACATCTTTAGAAACCGAGACTAACCATGCAGGGCTGCCTAACAAGGGACACAAACGAGAAAGGCCAACCATCCAAGGTTGCTTGACAGAAGACACAAACGAAAGAGGGCCTGGAGGACCTCATAACTGCGACAGAGAGAGACAAAAGGGGAGAAAACCAGGAAAACATGAAGCCGTTACAACTCCAAAATCACATAATCTTTGCTGGTTGCACTTGGGCCGATTGTTGTAGTCTCGATATCGGGCTTCGGAGTCCTTTGAGGAATGGGGCGCTTCACCATGTTAATGTCAGTTTCCTCCACTGGGATGTCCACAACAATATTAGTTCCCTGTCGGATGGAGAGCTTGAGGAGATTGATGAGGGCTCCCAGCTTGTATGATAGGATTTTGACTTCCTGAGTCAATGCACTGATGTTGAACTCCATAGCATTTAACTTTGCTAAATTCTCAGTTGAAACGAGTGAAGTGGCCTCGTGCGCTTTCTTGATTTCTTCTTCCTGCATGTTGAGCACTTTGGCCAACATGGTCTTTGTACGCCACATTTCGCTTTGAGTTCTAACTAATTGTGTAGCTCTAGACATCGCTCTGCGTGGGTCCGATATCCAGTCCATTTCCATCTCCAAAGCCTGAATGTTCATATGTTCTTCTTCCTCGATGACTGTAGCTTCAAGCTCTTCAATTTCAAATTTTTATTTCTTAGAGATCTAGGTCTCATAAGCCTGATGGGATTCTTTTAGGTCTCGGTTAGCAGATGCATTATGACTGCCCTCTCAAGCCATAGTGTTATTGCAGGTGTTGGTGTGGGTAGAGAAGACAATGAACTTCCTAACAACACTAAGATTGTCAAGAATCGAGCAAGGAGAATGCGATGTCTTTATTTCCTGGTTGATTACCTTAGTTATAGCTGAAGGTTGAATGTTCTAGATTGAGATCTCCCACTTCCCCTTCTGAGATCTGTTGTTCCTAACATAATAAATCTCATTTAGAATTCCTAGCTCCTTCTCATGATGCTGATCCAGAGCCATTACTTTGCCACGCTTGAGGCTGCTGGTTGAAAGCCAGGGGTTCTCACCTGCTTCTTGCTAATTGTGTTGATCATAATTTTTGTTGATTGTCCTCCTAGTCCAAGATACTTCGTCCTTGTGGATGATTTTCAACCATACCCCAGGTACTTCATAGGCCTATCACCCATTGTACCTCCATTTGGCATTAAGTATATTTTGGATTGCAGATTTCTGTGGGTTGGTTTTTGAGAAGAGTTCGGATTTACCACAGTGCTCATCTTTTTATATCGACGTTTCGAGTCTAAAACCAGACTCATCATCAGGATAAATTGTGCGGAGAAAAGAAGGCATATGTTAGGTATAAATATGAGAATGTCTAGGAAAGTGAGCAGGCCGACTTCTAACAATTTTCTTTTATTTTACCTTTTATTTTATTTTATTTTGTTTTATTTAGATTATTCTGATTTTTATTAATACTAGAACTTTCTATGTTGTTAAGATTTTAATTTTAATTTTCAAAATTATATCATGTTAATATATAATTATATATATTAACCAATTATTATTTTTATTTAATTGTTATTATTAATCCTTATTATAATTAATAGATTAATTATTAATGTGAGATTATTATTGCTAATTAATGCTCTTTTAATACTAGCTATTAATTAATACTTTATATTACTGTTCTTATATTATACATGTATTTATTACTTATTTGCAATTTATTTATAATTTATTGTTTATTATTAATTTTCATTACTAACACTCACCTTTTATGCTATGTTAAAGTTAGTTGCTTATAAGTTTTTATCTTTATTCTTTACATTGGACTTGTTCTTATTAATTGTATTTCCTAAACTATATTCATACTTATAATAATAATATTATTGTTATTATTACTAATTGTTGCTAATGTATACCTTTTAAATACTATTTGAAAATATTATTAATTAATGTTTATGCATTGTTAATGTATACCTATTAAATATTGTTTGTAAATATTATTGTTAATGCATACCTTTTACGTGTTATTTGAATTTTTTTTTTACTTATTGCTTATGTATAACTTATGTATACCTATTAAATTCTATTTATAATATTATTGTTGATGATGCGTGGTATTAATTGAATTTCCATGTTTATTGTTAGTTAGATGCATAGCATTAATTGTATTTCCTTGTTATTGCTAGTTAGTATTAAAGCTTATATTAAAGTACTAACCTCTATTTGTTTTTTAATGATACCTTTTAACTTAGACCACTAAAGAGGAGATGAGCTCATGAGACAAGGGTTACTAGAGGGGTAGGCTATAATGCTAGCAGATCGAGGAACTCTGACCTAGTCACTAAGATCTACGGGGGATAGCAAGGGGTTCCAGTTCCTACTAATTTCCATTCCACCATCCCTATTAAAGTTCTTAGGATGTTTAATGATTTCAATAGCTTCTCTGACCTTTCTTTTGAAATGGTGGTCTTCATTGGCAATGACCTTGGCATCTTCAAGGCATATGTGGTGGTTAGTCTTACCTACATTCTCGGCTAAGGCTGAGGATCAGACCCTTTCATGGTGGAGGTCTGCACTATGCTCTTTGAGTCTGATCCTTACAGATCTACCGGTTTCTCCAATGTATTGATCACCACATGAACATTTAATGATATATACCCCTTTTTGCTGAAGTTGTTCTTGGCTGTCCTTAACAGGTTTCATTCTTTGCTTGATGGTGGACCAGGGTTTGAAGGCAGTCTTGATATTCTTCTTGTCGAGGATTTTGGCTATCTTATCTGTGACACCTTGGATGTAAGGAAGGTAGGCACTAGAGGTGGGGGTGTCTTTGGTCTTGCTATTCTTCTTAACAGACTTTGCTTTTTGAATGGCTTTATATATGCTTTTACTGTTGTACCCTAGGTTGGCAAAGGCTCTTTTAAGGTAGGAAATTTCTTCTTCAGCATGGTCTATATCTGAGATTCTATAAGCTCTAGTGAAGAGGGTTTGCAGCACACCCATTTTTTGGGCAGGGTGGTGATGAGAATTGAAGTGCAGGTAGTTATCGGTATGGGCTTTCTTTCTAAAAACTTTGTGACCTATGGAACCATCCTCCTTTCTTATGAGAAGAATGTCCAAGAAATGGATGCAATTATTTTCTTCTATTTCCATGGTGAATTTGATGTCTTGAGACAAACTATTGAGGTGGTCCAGAAACTTGTTTAGTTCATTCTCGCCATGAGGCCAATTGACACTTGTGTCATCTAGGAACCTGACCCATGATTTGGGTTTTAATGGATAAGAGTCCAGGGCCTTCTTTTCAAATTTCTCCATGAAAAGGTTTGCCACGATTGGTGAGAGAGGAGATCCCATAGCGACACTTGAAGTTTGTTCAAATATTTCACCCTGGAAGGAGAAGAAGGTGGAGCAAAGACATATTTCGGCTAGCTTAGCGGTCTGGGGATCTGCTACTTCTTTGACTACTTGAATGGCTTCATCTAGGGGAATTTTGGTGAATAGCTGAACTACGTCAAAACTAACGATTTTATCCCCGGGGTCTAGCTTGGTATTTTTAATGCATTGCACAAACTGATTGGAGTCTTTTATGTAAGAGCTAGTCTTGCCCACTAGCGGGGAAAGAATGCTGGCATACTTGGCTAAATCATAAGTGGGGGACCCTATGGTGTTGACTATAGGCCTCAAGGGGACATATTTTTTATGAATTTTAGGGGCTCCATAGATTCGGGGGATGATTTCACTATTGGGGGTTAATCTCTTTTTAAGCTTATCATCGAGACTGGTCTCTTTAATGGATTTTTTAACGAGGTTAATGATTTTGGAAATGGGGTTTTTATCTAATTTCTTATAGCTGCCACTATTATATAAGTGGTCTTTCATTTTGCTGATGTAATCTTTATGATCCATAATGACCGTGGCACCTCCTTTGTCAGTTTTTAGGATTACTATGTCTTTATTATTCCTAAGGCTTTTTAGGGCTCTAAGCTGGTCAAGGCTAAGGTTTTTCTTGGGGGGTTTTGCTTTTCTAAGGATAACTGCAACCTCTTGTCTAATGAGCTCCTTGTCATCGTCTTTAAGCGCCTTGATCCCATCCTCAAGGTTGCAAATGATTTCTTCCTTGGGGATTTTGTTAGGGGCCACAACGAAATTAAGGCCTTTGTTAAGGACCCCCATTTCTTCATTCTTCAGCTCATAGGATGATATATTGACTACTTTTTTATTACTGTTATTAGGTTAGTTTCTATATTATTGATGCTTACCCTGTTAGCCTGAATGGTGTTAGAACTGCTATCCATATTTATTTGTTCTACGTTCATTTTATTTAGTTTATTGCCCAAAATGGGCTTACTAGCTGGTAAATTATTTGATTTGAAAATATTTAATTTGAAATTGGCTGCGTACCTGGGATGATGGGCGCTCCTTGAGCTGCCTGCTCCAGCTTCAGCTTCAGATGTAATTATTTCCTCCCTGCTGCTGTATGGAATGACGGCTTTATGAATGTCCTTGTGCTCTGGTGTGCTTTTTCAATGTAATTTCTTCCGCTGCTACTGTATGGAATGCGCTTATGAACGTCCTTGTGCGCTGTGTGTTATTGACTCGTTAGCATTTTCTGCACGCTGGTCCTTTACTAATTTATTCTCACCGAGTTCTTGAGGGCTGTGATATGCTACTTGCATTATATTCATCGTTTTTGACCAGTTGTCATTTGCCTCGCTATCTCCAGACAACGTTTTCATGTGGGTTGCTTCATTTCGTGTAATCCGACCTTCTCAAAAACCAACCCCAGTAATCTGCAATCCCCATATTTTTTATTATTGTTGCCCATAGGAGCCCACTATTTTATTATTGTGCCCTTACATTATTATTGTTATGTTGACTCTGATTATATTATGACCCCTTAGACTCCTATACATAGAAAGGAGGTTTTGTCATTTGTATAATCTATGAATTGTTCATTTGTGTAATGTAAAGGAGGTTGCCCCATCAAAGAGGCTTATTTATAAGGCATTCATCTATCTTTTCTATCTTTTTGTGAGTTGGTTTCATAACAGATATGCAAAGAAAAATAGAGAAAGAGCAGACCGCTCTAATAGCACTGATCCAAACTTAAATAGGAACACAACAACTGGCAGATATAATCATAAACACATAGATGAAGTAGAAAAACGCGTCGTTTCATTAATAGAAAAATATTGAACTATGCTTACAAACAGAATGGAAATAAGACAACTCGGGCAATGGTAGCTTATCTCTAAGAAGAGGTGTGGTGGCTACATGTCTCCGAACTAAGTTACAATGAGGCTCAAGGGCCTTTTTATTATTGAACAATAAGAGAAAACCCTAAACAACCAAAACCCTAACCTGAGGAGATGTAACGCCAAGAGTTTATGGGCCCCGTTCAAGTTAGTTGGGCAGCCAACTTCCCAGCATTGTAACTTGATCATATTATCTTCATTTGGCGTGTATGATACCTCGTTGGAAAGACCTATCTGAGGAATACAACAGTCGATGCGATTGCTTTAGAAATTGCTGAGCAATTTTACCCAAAAAAAAATGTCGTTTAGGGCCTCAAAATGGATCCGGAAGTTTAGGACCCCAAAAAATTGCCAAAATTAGTAAATGTGCTACAATTAACGAAACTAAAAAACTGAAAGAAACAATGGTGAGGGTCCAAGTGGAATAGGCGTGGCCACCAATATCCGCCTAGATCAGTTGTTGTCAAGAGATGTTTTAGTAAATCAAAACGGTGTTGATAGTCAGGTGTCCACTGTAAGGAATTCATAAGATAAGAAATTTTAGAGAACTTTTCTATGAAGCGACGATAATACCCAACCAATCCCATAAAGGACCGAATGTCTTCCACACTTGTGGGAACAGGCCATTCCATAAAGGTCTTGATTTTTTCAGGATTTCGAGGAGAAAATGTGTCCTTAGTATTGTATTTGATCCTTATAAAAATCACATTTGATGTACATAGCGTACAGACGATGTTCCGCAGAGTCTGTAGGACTATACACAGGTGCTCTTGATGTTCTTCTAAGTTATTTGAATAAATCAAAATGTTGTCAATAAATACTAGAACAAATTTATCCAATTAAGGATGGAAAATACCATTCATTAAGCTCATAAATGTTGCAAGAGCATTGGTAAGTCCAAAAGGAAGTACCACAAACTCATAATGCCCATACCGAGTTTGTATGGGGAAACAATTTTAAATCTTAACAATAATTATGTATTGATTATTGCACCATGGAACATTTGATGGGAGCTTATGCTTCTAGATCCATATGTTATATAATTAGATCTACCTTACCCAATTAGATTAAATTCAATAGCAACAATTACCATTATTACCACCATATTGCTTTCCACGATGACCATTGGGCATTAACCCATCGATTAGATGTTTTTTTTAGAGGGTTTGATTATTTATACTACTCGCACAGTCTTGTGAAACTTGTGATGTTCAGTTTAACTTGAATTCCTGGTTAAGTGATTAACAACAATATTAATTTTTTGGCGTAGATCCTGATTACGGATCTTTAATACCAAGTTTATAGTGATGAGGTGTTGTGATGCCATCTGGCATTACCGCCACACCCTTAGGACACCGCATTGATGATTTTCCTTCCTCTCCGCTGGTTTAGATGTGATTTAGTGCCAGTTAATGGATTAACTTAATGTTTATGGATTTTTAAGCTCACTTAAGGGTAACTCCTAATGTTGAATGTGCATGAAGGTGACAATTGGTGGTCTGGTTCCCAAAGGAGGACAACCAGTGTCGATCTCGCCATTAATCTGGTAGGGTTTGGATATGACGATCCTAACGTTGGAAAACATTTTAAGGGTAACAAACCAGTTTTGTTTGTGGTTTCTCGGGTCATTCTCATGCCACAGTTTAGCCACAGACGCTCTAATCCAATTGCGGGCTTCAGAGGGGTTGTTTTGCACTGCTCCAAAGGTATATACTAACCCACCATATTACTACTTTATTCCTTTGACTAATGAGGCTCTTTACTAAACAAAACCTGTCTTTTTTGTGGTTACAGATAGACTTTTCTTCAAGATCGAGGGGAAGTGGCAGGAGGTAGACACCTCTACACTCAAAATCTTAATTACTTGCTCAAATGGGTATGGAGGTTTGCTTATGGACTTCTTGCTTTGTTTATTGTTTGATCCATTACTTGTGAAAACCATTCTTCATCGTGCCAATTTTATAGGGCCACAAGTTGCAAGGGTCCAATCTAGGGTCAATTATTTTCAAGGTATCTTCACTACTCGCACTGTAACTAGGTTTTTAGTAGTTTTTGAGTTCTTATTTGGTGCTCACACACCTCTTGTGCTAGTTTTGCAGGGTCGAGCTCTACCCTTTCATCATTATGAGCTATCCTTCAAGAAATCACTCAAGTTTTCAAGGGACCTTTACCTAATTCCACGTTCTCCATTATAGGTACACATATTACCTCTCAAGCATTCTTGACTTCATAGAGTCGTTGTTTTGATGAGTTATGCTTAAGGATTCAAATTTCAGTGTAAGGGTTTATTGAGCAGAACAGGGTTTTGTCATCCAGAAAGGCATGTGAGTCATTTCATGAGTCTCAAGGGTTTCGACCCCGAGCACTGTGTAATTGTGTTTAAGTTGGATTGTCTTATTTTCTATTTGTCTCACGATAATGGATAATTTATCGCTTGTTGCACCTAGCAGTCTTGTATTATCTTGCTGAGTTTTTAAATGAGTTCTTATGAGACACAATTGGGTTCTCATATGGTTGAGCATTGGTGGTTTTGTTAGTTGTATTATTTTGTTGTGGTATATATATTATATATATATATTATATATTATATATATATATATATATATAATATATATATTCATGATGCCCCCCTCCTAGGGTTTGGACATAATGAACTAGATGGGTACATTTCTAGTTATTATCAATAACAAATTTACTCAAAATTAGCTTTTTCTGAATTAGAAAGATATAAATATGTCTCTATAAACTTTTCCAGCTGCTCCATGTTTTCTTATTTTGTGAAATGGGAAGAAGTTATATTTTAATTATGGTCCACATTCCTCCGCTCACACCTAGCGAGGGTCTCGACGGGTTATTGGGTTGCTAGCTCACATTGGCCGACCGAGAGACTAAACTGACCCTTGCTAGGTTCTGAACATAACCTACTTTCCCTGGCTCAAATTTAAGTGCTTCAACCAGTTAAGTCTCATTGTGTTTGTTTCCTCTATCACGTATTCTTTTATCTGATAACCTACAAACTATGCTCTCTTTTTTTTAAGAATTGTTAGGTGTGGAGCCTGATTATCTTCTTTATTCAGAGGTATCCCGCATTGGACCCTAGTTCGTAATGGAGAGGCAACGCCGCCCGTTTGTTCACCTCTAAGGGGCGACGATGATTTTTATGAGCCCTGCCCCCTGGCAGGGGTTCAGGGGCAACTCTCCCAAAGCTAAAAATAGATGTAAATCTGCCTTGTAAAATATTGTAATTTCGTAGTCAATCTGAACCGTTCATTAGGCGGATGATCTGAGGGTATAAGTTATGTTTAATTTAGGGTTTTTTGCCCTAGAAGGCAACCCCTTGCTATATATGAGGGAATTGTATTGTGGCTATGTAGATGTTTATTCTGAGCGAGAAAGAGAGAGGAGATTGTGTGAGAGCGAAGAGGAAATTACATCGGATCGGCTGTAGGTCGTATCTCTTAATTTTGTTGGATAATATAAAAGGAAGGACTGGTTGTTTTTCCATGGACATAGCCCAAATTGGGTGAACCACATATATTTATGTCTCTCTCTTGTTTTATGCATTTTGTGTGTTTGTGTTTCTGCAATATTTTATGTGTTCCATTGCTTTGTAATATATAATTTTCTAACAAGAACAACTTAAGTGTTCGTAAAGTTTGAGGGTTTCATTAATCTACCCCTTTTCTTTCAGACGCTCTTTTGTGATTGTTTCAGTCTAATGAATCAATATTCGTTTAGAACATTTTTCAATAATAATGGAAAGCCAATATTCACTTTTGGAAAGATTAACTTTCTTTATAAACCAACTGTAACAAATTCAACCACTTCTGTACAGAATGAAAATTTGTCTATTGTTCTAAAAAAGACATTTATTCACACACAGAAATAACAAATATTTTTTTGCACACTATGACAACACACTTATCTATTAACTCAGTTAGGAAATCCAATGGTGAGTGCAGCGCTCCACCCAACCATGAGAGTGGCTATTATGTTCGTTGCTCTCCCCCAAGTACTCTACCTCTAGAACAGTAGAAAACATTGACCACTAGGGTCTTATTTACTGACATCAAGGTCCTAATCCAGCTAGGAATAATTAATTCAAGGTCTCCATTGGTTCATAGCCCAACTCAAGAGTCCCTTATTGGCGGCGTCCTTCCTGCAATACCATTTCCTCTCTCTCTCTATCTTCGAGTGCTTCCAGCTTTTCTTTTGTTATGCTTTCCTCGGCCCCTTTTCCCACTGAGATCCTGTTTTCTCTAGAGAGACAAAGAGAGAATGTAACTAACTGCCTCTAACTCTCTGGTACCTGACAAATCCAAATCTTAGTCCTCTCCCATAGATTCCTAACTTATTGGTGAATAAAATTTTAACGATTACCAAAACATTAACTTAACAAAAAAATCATTTCTTTTTTACCAGCGTTTACTAAATTTGAACAATAAAAATAAAATCAAATAAAATGTTTATTGTACCTTAAGGGTGTTACAATGTTGCTTCTTTAGTTTCAAACTTGAATTCTAGCCAACAAAAAAATAACAATAACTTTGAAATTAATAATATTAATAAAATTTAATCAAATTCAAATATATTTTCATTATTTTACAATAATAATTTCATTATGTTACAGTTTCTGGGAGATTAGATATGGAAACCTAGCCTGGTTTTAGGAGGATAACTGGCAGCAGGAGCCTAGCTTATTTAGAGAAGAACTAGGCATTCTCAAGAATGGCATTGACAACAAAGGGTTGTTCAGGGTAAGTGACTTTTGGGATCAGAGAAGGGACAAGGGAAAATGGAGAACATGGAAGGACCTAGTATACAGTGAAGAGACCTCTTTGAAGGCCCAGACAGAAGCTCTTACAGTGATCTTGGAACAGAGAAAGATTTTGACTTCAACATCGTCTAACCAACTAAGATGGGGAAGAAACAGCAAAGGCAATTTCAACCTCAAAGAAGCCAAAAGAATTGCCACTGGGCTTGACTTTCCAAACCCTGATAAGATGTAGAAGGACCTATGGCAGAACCCACACTGGATGAAAATCAAACTGTTCATGTGGTTGGTGCAACACAAAAAAGTTTTGACTTGGGAAAATCTTAGAAAAAGAGATTTAGCTGGTCCATCTAGATGCCAATTATGTGGTCTACAAGAAGAAACGATGGATCACCTGCTCAACCTCTGCACATTCACCTCTACCTCGTGGAATTGGGTAGCCTCAATCTTCAGGCAAACTGATAGGGACGAATATAACATCACTGGCACTTTGACGAATTGCAGGAAAGACTTCTCAGAAAATGAAATAGTCAACAAAGCCTAGACTCTGGTACCAGGTTTTTTGATCTTGGATGTATGGAAAGAATGCAACAATAGGATTTTCAAGAACATAACTGATTCAACCCAGAGCATCATAGCTCAGATTTTAAGACAACTCAAAGAAACTGTGAGTACCCTTCTAAAGCAACCCCTCGAGAACCCTCCTCTAAACTAGGATGATCATATTCTTTTGCATTTGGGTCTCCAGTCACCTGTCCCCTAGGGCATAAGCAAGATCGTAAGGCATACAACAGCGGGGAAGGATTTTTGGCAAGCAACCACCCCCTCATGGCTTTTTGAAATTTAATATAGATGGAGACTTTAAGGGAAACCCTGGGGTTGCTGGTTATGGAGGAGTCATAAGAGATGAGCAGGAAAACATAAAATTCATCTTTCATAGTCATTTGGGGAATGCCACTAATAATATGGAAGAACTCATGACCTTAGAGCAATGCTTATAAATCTTCATTGAATCCAATTTACACAATACCATCATAGAGGTAGACTCTGAATTGACAATGAATTCGATCAAAAAGATAGGCAACAACACAACACCAGAAAAAGTATCAAATCACTGGCAATTATTGCAGGTTTATCAACGTATTCAATCCCACCTGAGAGCCCTAAGAACACTCAGTTTTGTTCATGTGCGCATAATAGCCAATAGGTTAGCGGATCGTCTGGTGAATGAGGGAGTGCTTTGTACAAGAGATAACATAAGCTATGTGTGGGAGTTGACACCCTCGAGGAATCTGCGCGAGGACTGTCACAGACAGGCGATCGCAGACATGGAGTATTTTAAATTTATGAAAGATAAGTAGTAAATAGACCAATGGAGGCAGTAGAAAGTGAACCAATAACAGGGAAGAAGCTAGGGGTAAACAGTCGGCAGGTTGACAGGCAGCAGACCATCGATGGCAGTGAGCACCAACATCCTACGGATTTCAGGCGGATAGATGCACGAAGCATATACCATAAAACGGACCCGAAATACTATAAAGCGACAGTTTAGGCGGATTTCGGGTCCGATTGCAAAAATAGCGAGTGTGCATGTTGTTGGCCCAAAATCGACTCTAGACCGTCAGATCGCATGGTAATCGGGTCTTAAAGTTAATCGAGGGCTAATCCACAAAATGGACCTGAAATTTTATTGAAAGATGGTTTTAGTTTCTCATCGGATCCGAAAAGCTTTTAAGAAGTGGGCAAGTTAGTTCATCCGAAATCAGTTACAGACCGTCGGATCTTTGAGGGCGGGATTGCTCATTCATTGGCTTGCCAAGTCACTCACTGTTGCTTGCGGGCCATATGATATGTGGGCAGTAGTTTTTGTGGGCCGCAGGTTATGTGGGCCCTCGTCATTAAGGGTTGTCGGGTTCTTTGTTACCTGAAAGTACCTTAGAACTTTTCAAATTTATCTTTCGAGTTAGGAAGGAAGGCAAGTTTGCTAGAGCAAAGCTTTGAGAATGAATAGTTCATTGGTGGTTGAAGCATCAATCCTTTTGCAGTTTTGTTTGAGTCAGGTACGGGGTTGTGTCAACCCAGCTGTCTGCTAAATGTTCACAGAGCTAATGTTGTTGTTCTTGGCCCCGTTTAAAAAATATACATTATGTAATTTTTTCTTAATTAATGGA
>APFE030865983.1:65031-120852 GCA_000404065.3 Pinus taeda | reverse complement strand
AATAAAATAAAAATAAAAATAAAAAAGAAATATCATTCTACACTTTCCAATAACTTATAAAAAGTGGGTTTTTCCCTAACGTATTAAATCTAGGAAAAGTAAATAGTACACTTTTTCAAACTTTCATAAAAGGAATTGATTGTTTTAAAATCACCCTTCAATGTAAGGAATAAATTGTACAAATTCCAAGAAAAAAACCTATAAACAAACAGTCAAACTACATAAAACACAATCATAAAATCGATACATATACATCAAATATGTTAACGTTAAAGCAATCCCCATGTTTGCCTAAGTTCTTAAAAAGCTTATTAAAGTAGGTTCATGGTTATAGTGTTAGAAGAGAATTTCATTTAATTTTTTCCTTGATAATGGGGGTGTTTTAGTGGTTGGTCAAGGGTACTAATATATTTGGAAAAGTAAAAAGCAAGGTAGTTAGAGTAATAAATAAATAAATAAAAATTAAGGTTAATAATTTTATTTATTATTATTTATTTAATTTTAGTGTTAATAATTTTATTTATTTATTTTTGATAAATAGAGTTTAAATTATAAGTTTTAGTTTAGATTTGATTAATTTTTTAATGTATTTAATTTTTTGAAAAATAAAATTAATAATTTATTTATAGTGATATATCAGGTTCTTTTGTTATGTTAGTTTATGTTACAAGGTTTATTGAATCTTAATCTTGAGGTTTTATGGATCAAAATTCATAATATCATGTCACAACTCAAGCTTGTGACTTATTCTTGTAATTTTCATGTTTGTGATAATATTTTTGATGTTGACTGAGGTTGATTTCTTACTATTTTATCGTATAATACATATAAATTAATATATGTGTATATGTATATAGACAAACCTAATGATGAACCTCATGTGAACCTCATCAAAAAAAGTTTGAACTCAAATTAAAAACCTAATCTTTGTCGAACCCGAACTTGAACCTGAACCATATGACATTGATGTCAGCTATCTTTCCTCACCTTCCTCACCTTCCTTTGCCAAAAAGAGTCATTTCTGTAAAGAATCATTGTTCCTTATATAAGACATATTGAAAGGAAATAAAATAAAAAATAAAAATTACAAATTACAAATAATTTTATTTTTTTCCAAAATAAAATTTTAATATATATATATATATATATATATATACATTTAAAAAATATTATAACTTAAAAAGAAATGAATAATTTCAACATAAAAATATACCATATAATAAAATAACTTATCTTTAACATTACACATAAAATTATCACAAATTAAAAATAACCTAGAAATTTTGACTTTAAAACTACCAATCATATTAGTGAATACACATAAAATTATCACAAATTAAAAATAACCTAGAAATTTTGACTTTAAAACTACCAATCATATTAGTGATACAGGGAAAAGGACACTTATCACATCAACTTCAAAATTCACATCCTTAAACCTATGTTTAAATCACAAAACCTCTATATACTTTATTCTATATAAACTCAATAATAATCTTTAAATTAAATAAATTAAATTTGAGGTGTCTTCCAAGGCATACTCTAGTCTTAGTCCATTGAAAACCATCTTCTAAGCTTTGAAAAAATCCACATTGATCTTCAAATTCAAATTTCGAACCCCTCAGACCCAACTTCGAATTTCCTGTTCTATTGTGAATCCTGCTCTGATACCATGTAGAAATTAATGTGTAGATTCAAAACTACTCATCAAATTTACTAAAACACAAGACTTGAAGCTACTCTACTAATCTACGAAAGTTAATTCACCATATAGAGCACAAATCATAGACATGAAAAATGAAACATCACACATGCACAAAGATTTATATAGGGGAAAGCAACCGCTCAAAACCCCTTATTATATGTATTGGATTAATTAGAGAATACAGATGAAATATATATGCTTGCTAAAGCCTAAGCACACTCTATAAGTGTATAGTCTATCCCTCTGCCTAACTAACTGAATCTAGCCAACACTTAGCCTATTTTCAAGCCCTTCAAGCTCATATGTCCTTGCGTTGTTCCTCTAGGAATTAGACCCCTATTAATTAGGAAATTTCCTCATCTGGATTGCACAATTCTTCTAGGGTCTTCCTCCTATTGCATGCACTATCTGTACACTTCGGAATAGTCTACAACTGATAGAACATTGCCTTGAAATCTCCATCTCAACTGGGTAACTCGAATTCTCTGTATGCATGAGCTAATTTAGGTTGACTGATTAGTTATTTGGATGATCACTAAGTGTGGTTGAAGTTCCACTTCCACAACTTGACCTTCCACTAGTTCCTCCAATAGTTAGAACTAGTTTAACTGTAGAAATTAATGTGTAGATTTAAAACTGCTCATGAAATTTACTAAATCACAAGACTTGAGGTTACTCTACTAATTTGCGAAAGGTAATTCACCATATAGAACGCAAATCATAGACATGCAAAAGGAAACATCACACATGCACAAAGATTTATCTAGGGGAAAGCAATTGACTATTTGTATTGCATTAATCAGAGAAAAAAGATGAAATACATATGCTTTCTCAAGCTTGAGCACACCCTGTAAGTGTATAGTTTATCCCTCTACCTGACTGATTGACTCTAGCCAACACTTAGCCAATTTTCAAGCCCTCCAAGCTCTTATTTCCTTGCGTTGTTCCTTTGGGAATTAGACCCCTATTAATTAGGAAATTCCCTCACCTGGATTGCGCAATTCTTCGAAGGTGTTCCTCTGATTTCATGCACACTTCGGAGTAGTCTACAATTGATAGTACATTGTCTTGAAATATCCATCTCAACTAGGTAACTTGAATTCTCTACATGCATGAGCTAATTTAGGTTGATTGATTAGTTATCTGGATGATCACTGAGTGTGGTTGAAGTTCCACTTCCACAATTTGACCTTCCACTAGTTCCTCCAATAGTTAGAACTAGTTTAACTGACCATAACTCAATTTAACTGAATGAAATTGCTACAACTGAAATTAACTCAACCTAGGATCCTAAAATTTAGGAACACACTGCACACAACTGAACTTCATGTCCCTAGCTTGAATTAACTAAGCTAGACTCCTATTTTTTAGGAATCAACTCAAGCAAACTGAATCTCATCTCATTAACTCGAATTGAATGTTCTTAACTGAGTGATAAGTGTTATGTCACCTCAGTTAACTCCCCCAAGTTGTCTGTTGATGTGGAAATTTGAATTTTCTCAATTTTAATTAAGGCAAAAAAATCAAAATTGAGACTTTCTTGCTGCATTTTCAACACTCCCTCTCAGCAAGAAATGGTTTATCAACCACCCCTATCTTGCACCTGTGAAATGTGTTGCATGAAACACCTCTCACTGTTGTTGTTGTAATTGCAACATATGCAACTAAGAAGCATCTAAAAAACAAACATAATCAATTGTGTTTGCAGTTGTCTACTTGGTAAATTGTACTGCTACTGACTCTACTACTGAGCCTCCTTCTTTACTGTCAACACTCCTCAATATTT
Source organism: Pinus taeda (assembly GCA_000404065.3). NCBI lineage: Eukaryota > Viridiplantae > Streptophyta > Pinopsida > Pinales > Pinaceae > Pinus > Pinus taeda. The sequence goes on along the minus strand of APFE030865983.1, from coordinate 117,361 downwards.
GAATAACATTGATCCTCCTGATATTGAATATTGTGGGCGCCTGTAGCAAGGTAATGATCCATGAGGAAATGCCTCAATGGACCTACACAAATTTTTGCAACTCTTGGACTAGGGATCTACATTGCTCCACCTTGCTCCTGGAGGTATAACTGCATGGGCTCCCTCTGCCCACTTGGTTCGAACTCTCCCCCTGCTGGAGGTCTCTGCTTGAGTAGATGTCTCCACTCTGCCTCTTGTCTGTTCTCCATTTGTGGCTGATCCACAATTCCCTGAGGCTTCTTCTAAGACTGCATGTTGAGAGGTAAATCATGCTCCCTCTCAACCACAACATCTCCAGTCTCTGCCTTGCTCCTCAAGGCTTTGCATGCATATTCTACCTTAAGTGCATACATGTTCTAGACTTGAACCCTAATCTTCTTCACCTGTCCTGTGGCTATGTGTCTCGAGAAAGCCTTCCCTTTGCTGAATATCACATTGTAGCCACAATCTTCCAACACAGCTATAGAGACAAGATTCTTCTTTAGACCTAGAACAAACATCACATCCTTGAGTCTGAGAGGGGAGTCAGACTCCTTTTGAAAAGTAACAGTACTAATGTCGGTCGCGATATACCTTCCATCATCTCCCATATCGATGTGCATCTGGAGATCCTTCTCATCCAAGTCACTGAAAAGTGATTTGTTGCTCGTCATATGGAATGAGGCACCATTGTCGAGATACCACACACTAACCATTACTGTGCTTTCCATTCATGCAATGAGGGTAAAATCAAGTTTGAATTGTGAAGCCAAGGCTTCTCCCGTTGCTCCTCCTACAGTCTTCTTGCTTGCCTTTTCCTGTGGACATTTTGTGGCATAGTGCCCAAATTCATGATAGTGAAAGCACTTGATTTTGGATAAGTCCTTCTACTTTCCCTCTTGCATGGAATGAGCCTCACCTTGGGACTTCTTCCCTTGGCATTCTTTCCCTTGCTGACTAATGCAAATTCCTCTTCCTCTTCTTTGGATGGGGTCCCATCTCTGTTGCTCCACCTTATTTCTTCCTGCACTAGATTAGATCATAACCATTCCTAGCTTGGTAGTTTCTCTCTATCATTTATTGAATCTTGATAACTATGCCAACTCTTGGGAAGGCCCAAGAGGGCTAGAGCTACCAAATATTATTTAGGAACAGTAACACCAACCCCGCCAAGTTCATCATGACATTGTGTAAACCTGCTCAAGTACTGTAGAATTGTTTCATTCTTTTGCATCTTAATACTTCAAAGTTTATCCTTGAGTGTCACCTTCCTGTGGTCACTACTATTCTCGAATTTTTTTCAGTGCTTTCCACATCGCGAACGAAGTTTATTTTCCATGGAGATTTGAGACAATATGATCCTGTACTCCCTCCAAGATGATTCTCCTCGCCTTGGCCACATCTTTCTTCCATTGAACAAGGTTTTGGCCATTAGATGCTTGGCGTTTTGCAACATCTGTCTTGATGTATTTTAGAAACCCATTGTCATCCAATACTGCCTTCATGTTGTCCTTCCATGCAAATACATTTGAGGTGCCTTCTAAGGCATACTCTAGCCCCAGTCCATTGAAAGCCATCTTCTCAACTATGAATAAATCCTACTACATTGATCTTCAAATTCGAACCCCTGAGACCCAACTTTGAATTTCCTGCTCTAAATTCTGAATTAACTTCCACAACGCAGTAGAGTAGCTTCAAGTCTTGTAATTTAGTAAATTTCATGAGCATTTCGAAAATGTGACAAGAAAAGTCTCAATTTTGATTTTGCCTTAATCAAATTGAGGAAATTTGAAATTCCACATCAGTGGACAACTTGGAGGAGTTAACTGAGGTGACATGGCTCTTGTCACTCAGTTGAGAACACTCAATTCAAGTTAATGATTTGAAGTTCTGTTTGTTTGAGTTGATTCCTAAAAAATAGGAGTTTAGCTCAATTAATTCAAGTTAGGGGCATGGAATTTAGTTGTGTGCTATGATTCCTAAAAAATAGGAGTCTAGCTTAATTAATTCGAGTTAGGGGCATGAAATTCAGTTGTGTAATGATTCCTAAATTTTAGGAGCCTAGGTTGAGCTAATTTCAGTTGTAGAAATTTAATGAAATTTAATTAAGTTAAATTGAGTTATGGTCAATAAACTAGTTCTAACTGTTGGAGGAAATATTGGAAGGTCAAGTTGTGGAAGTGGAACTTCAACCACAATAGTGATCAACCAATTAACTGATCAATAAACCTAAATTAGCTCATGCATGCAGAGAATTTGAGTTACCCAATTGAGATGGGGATTTCAAGGTAGTGTACTATAAGTTGTAGACGATTCCAATGTGTACAGGTGGTGCATGCAGTAAGATGAATGACCTAAAATAAGTGTGCAATTCAATAGTGGGAATTTCCTAAATAATAGGGGCTAATTTCATCAAGGAACAAGTAAGAAAAATAAGAGCTTGGAGGGCTTGAAAATTGGCAAAGTGTTGGCAAGAGTCAGTTAGTCAGGTAGAGGGATAGACTATACATTTGTAGAGTGTGCTCAAGCTTGAGCAAGCATATGTATTTCATCTCTATTCTCCGATTAATGCAATACATATAGGAAAGGGTTTTGAGCAATTGCTTTCCCGTAAACAAATCTCCATGCATGTGTTGTTTCCTTTTGCATGTCTATGACTTATAATTTATGTTCTAGATAGTGAATTAACTTCCACATATCCTTTTGCATGTCTATAATTTATGATTTATGTTTTAGATAGTAAATTAACTTCCACATATCATTAAAATAACTTTGCCTCTTATAATTTAGTAAATTTCATGAACAATTTCGAATCCACACATTAATTTCTACACACTTATTATATCAACTTCAAATTTCACATCTTTAAATCTATATCTAAATTACAAAACCTTTAATCATAATAGTGCTTTATTCCATATAAAGCTCTCAATAATAATTTTTAAATTAAATAGATCCTAATATAAAGCGTTATAAGTAATGCTTTCTTTTAAATATAATTCAAAATTCGTTTTTGGGATATGTTTTAAATAAATAATATATTTACAAAAATTTATATATATTATTTCAAAAACATTTATATTTTTATAAACTTTTGCTATAAGTAATGCTTTCTTTTAAATATATTCAAAATCAGTTTTTGATATTTTCACAATAAAATATAATTTTACAAAATTATAATATACTTTATGATAAAATTATTGTTTTATAAGTAAGGCTTTCTTTAAATATAATTCAAAATAATTTTCGATATTTTAAAAAATAAAATAGAGTTTACTAAAATTATTAATGTAATTTATATAAAATTATTATTTTTATAATTAAAATATGTTTTAATTTAAATATCTTGTGAAGTAAATTATTTATTTTTATAAATAATTATTTTTATTGTGATTTAATTTAATCATAATCTTAAAATTAAATAACTATTAATATAATTATTTTGTTAAATAATTCCATTTTTATGATTCATAATGAAAATAATTGTGATTATAATGAAAATAATATCTTTTGGATTAATCACATTTTTAGGATGTGATTCATCATCGACATCTTGTCTTGAAAATGAACCACATTAATTGGTTCGAACTTCAACCCAATCTTAAAATATTAATTAATCCAAAAAAAACTTTATGTAATTAATTTTATAAAATTTAATTTAATTTATTAAAAAAAAACTCCATAATTTTCACTCTACAAATATCTGTCAACATGTGAGTAAATGCCTCTTAGGGTGGCCTAGAAGGGGAACCCTAGGTTAAGTTGTTGACCAACTCTCTACATATATTCTCTAATATCTACATAGTGTTTATCAGGAAAATTAAGGGTATATAAGACATTATAAAACTAAAATGAAAATATTTAGGGAATAAAATGCCTTTTTCTTTTTATTATTATTATTTTTGAACAACTCATATTATAGTCCAATTAATAATTCCGTTTAAATTTTTCAGAAGTCAGTCTGTGAGGGTTGGTCAACAGCCTTAAAAAAGGGCCCTGTTGCGGCCGCGGGATACTACACGGGCCGTCCGATCAGACTCTAACGGTTCAAAATAGTCCGACAAGCACCGCACGATCAGGATCTAAACGTCGTGATCCTCCAGACGGAATCCGTCGGATTTAAGAACAAAATGCGACCGTCAGTCACCGTTGGTATCTAGCAGCGGCGACGCGGCACGCCCGCAGTTTTGGCGGCAATCTGACGGATCAGAAGTCTTACACGCGTTAACAAGAAGGACCGTCAGATCTGGATTCGACGGCTAGAGTTGAATCAGGCAGGGTCCTGGGACGGAAAAAGTGGGGAAGGATCATTTAATTATGCGTGGTGTGTTTTTCTGCTTTTCTTCTAAGTAGACAGATTATAGCAAAGTTCCGCTAAATATGGGGAAAACTTTAGGGGAAACCAGAGAGAAACCTGAGCTTCAACGGGATGAATGCTGAGTGGGAGTAGTGGGAAATAAAAGATAATAGACAGTATCTACACTGGGGATATACAATTTTTATATGCCCATAAAGCTGTGCAGGGACCCATGAGATAGTGGGGCTTAAAAAAGGCTGACCTCACCTTGGAAAAGCTCACAGTGCTTGCTTGCTTGCCTGCTTCTGATGCCTGAAAAGAGTCCCACTGAGGATGAATTTCAAATATTTTTGGGGGAATTGAAAGGTCCATTTTCTGTAAACAAAGGGGGTGCTTAACTGTTTTTTGGCTTTTTCTGCTCGTTGGCATGTTATTGAGCTTTTCACGGCTGGTTTTGCAAAGTAGTAGACTGATCCCCAAAATGGTTTTGATTGGAAAAATCATTACAGAGAGGGAGGAAGAGTAGGAGATTTTTTTTTTTTTTTTTTTTTTTGCAGGGATGAATGCTTTTTCAAGGGAGGAGTATCAGAGCAAACAGAGAGAATCATTAAGAGGGTTTTGCAGTCTGGGATTAGCTATAACCAGCGGATTGTCATGGCGAATCACATCAAAACTGCGCATTCCAAGTTAACAAGGACACCCAGTTCGCTTTTACGCTCGCCTACTATCAAATCCGGGATCGACAGCTTGTCTTCCCTTGAGGAAGGGAATAGCAGTGAGGACTACTCAAAAACCAACAAATGGCCCAGGAGGGGATCGGATACGCAGACAAACAACTGGAGAAAACCAGCTGGATTTAGGTTTCAGCTCCTGCTTCCCCCAGTGGTGGTGGTTTCGGTTCCCTGCATCTGGTTTTATATGAGGCCAGTGCAAAACAGCAGTTGGGATTCAAATTTTGCATGGCACGATCTTGTTCTAGGTCTATTTTTCGATTCCTTCTCTGCCCTCGTTTTTGTGACTGCTGTTGTAATTTCATTGAAAATTGCTTTCCCTGAATTGAGGCTTGGGTTTAGGCTGCCTTCCATGAGGTTGGTCAGGGGTTCGACCCTGGGCCAGAGTTGGGGTTGCTTGGCTGTTTCATGGGTGAAGCCATTGGGTGTCTTTGCATTCTTGGGTGATGAGAATCACAGGGGAAGAATTAAAGGAAATCCCTCTGTGACATGGACCATTGGCTCCAAGCCTAAGTGTGAAAAAAGCAACAAGAATTTGAAGGAAGGGGTTGAGGTGTACAGCAATGGGGATGTGTATGAGGGGGAGTTCTATCAGGGGAAATGCTCAGGAAGTGGTGTTTATTATTATTATGTCAATGGAAGATATGAGGGTGATTGGGTTAATGGCAAGTATGATGGCCATGGTGTTGAGACTTGGGCTCGTGGTAGCCGTTACCGGGGCCAATACAGGGAGGGCCTGAGGCATGGATATGGTGTTTATATATTTTACACAGGGGATATGTATGCAGGGGAATGGCATAATGGGCAGAGCCATGGGTATGGTGTGCAGACTTGTGAAGATGGAAGTCGGTATGTTGGAGAGTTTAAATGCGGGGTTAAGCATGGACTTGGGTACTACCACTTCAGGTATGTTTTTATGGTTGCATGATGAATTCTTGTTTTAGAAATTTATCTTTTCTATGTTTTGGGTTTCAGCTGAATTGGTTTTCCCTTGAATTCCTTGCATTAAGATGAAGTAGGCTTACCATTAGCATCATTCAATGATCAGAAAGTTTTAAGAAAATATGGTAAGATAAAGAACATGAATGCCATCTTCCTGAGTGAGTTCCCAAATGATGGTTTAAAAACTGTGCTAAGCATCACACTCACATGGAGCAGTTCTTCTGTTATTTTCTTCAATGTGATATGAACGCTAGTTGCTACTGTTTGGGGTCACTTGTGTTAAATTCTTGGTTTCATTGTATTTGACAGAGATAGTGTGGGCTGGCCTTATTTTTTTAGCTTTATAATCTGTTCTACTCTCATTTGATCTTGGCTGACAAGTCAATGTTTCAGTGGATTTTATGTTGTCCTTGACCGAGTATATTGGTTTAAGCATCCACTCCACAGGAACTGAAACTAGCATCCCAGAAGGGGATGCTAAACTGGATGCTGGTCATCATGCTCCTTTTTTTTTCAATTATTTCTTATTGATGCTTGTTGATCTGTAAAAACTTATATTAACCTTCTTAGAAGGCACTGGTAGATGTTCTCTGTAATTTTCTGGTTGTAAAATTGGAGCTGATAAATTTTGATCTTCCCTAAAAGTACTAAAAAAATCTTGTTTGGATGCAGAAATGGAGATACATATGCAGGGGAGTATTTTGCAGACAAAATGCATGGCTTTGGAGTTTATAACTTTGCCAATGGGCATAGATATGAAGGAGCATGGCATGAGGGGAAAAAGCAAGGTCTTGGAATGTATACATTTAGGAATAGTGAAACACAATCTGGACACTGGCATTGTGGTGTGCTACAGACTCCCAGTACTCATAATTTTCAATCAGGATTAACCAAGGGGGTGAGCCATGCGAAAGTCCTGCATGCAGTGCAGGTATAAAAATGTTTGGTCAATATTAGTACTAGCAAAATGCATGTCTGGTTTTGTATGTATGGGCTTGAATTTACCTTCAAACATGAGCTTTTTGGAATGCTTTGTATGTGGATGTTATCTAATAACTTTTCTGATGTCAATTCTGCTTGAATGTTTTGGTAGGTTAAAATTTTGAGTAGTTTAAAAAGTAGACAAACTCAACTCCTTTCCAGTGTAAATTCCTTCCTATATCTGGTATTATCTAGTATGAACTTTTTGTGAGTTATAGTTCCACCTTATTGATGGGAACTTTGACCATGGAAGTTTGCCCTCAAGGATTTTTCCTTGTACAAGATTGACTTATATTGCCAAATTTTGAAAAAAGAGTGAGTAGGCAGAGCTTTACCTCTCTGGAAATAAATAAACTTGTTGAAGTCATTGAGTTGTCCACTTATTAACTCACTCCCTTAGTTTGTTAGAAAAGGGATCTGTTTCTAACCACTGAAGATTGCAGACCTAAGAAATTGTCTAACTTGGGTTTTTGTTGTGTTCAGGAGGCAAGACAAGCAGCAGCAAAAGCATTTGAAGTGCCAAGAGTTGATGAAAGGGTCAACAAAGCTGTTGCAGCTGCCACCAAAGCAGCCACTGCAGCAAGAGTTGCAGCAGTGAAAGCTGTTCAAAAGAGACTGCATAGAGATGTCCCTCTCGTGGATGTCTGAATACTTGACTTCTATGAACAACAAATGCCAATTGAATTTGCTAACATACTAAATTTCTGCTAGGAGATAGGAGTTCAGGTTGTTAACTTTGATGCAGCATACTTCCCCATAAACAAGAAAAAATGTCTGCTTGTTACAGGCAATTTCATAAAATGGGATAAAACCAGTTTTCATCTCCGGTAATTCAAGTGGTAGAGTGATCTATTCAGAAGTTTGTTTTTCGTTGATATATCTTCATCAGAGAAGTGACTTCAAGTGAATACTAGCGGCCTGTTTTGAGTTCTGTGGATGAAACATGCACCCCTGTGGAACATTGTAGAAAATCCAAGTTTTCTATCAGGTGGTGTGTTCACACACTGCTCTTGTACAGTGAAATGGAGCTTTAATTAGTGGCTAAGCTAAAGCTTGCCACCTGCCAAACAATATAGCCTTTGTTCAATGTAGAGGCTATTTCAAATATGTATACATAAGTAATCACGAGATGGTTTTAATATCGAAAATGGCATATCTGTTGCATAAGTTCAAAAGCATCTCGATATGTTTGTGATTTGCTTATTGGTGATTACATATTTACGCAATGTAAAGCTACTGCTGGCGAAGATAAGGTGTGTGTTTCTTGTTAATTAGTGAATTAGTATGTTAAATCTAACATATGAACTAAGGCGTTTGACTGATATATGTCAAGATGCTATGTATATTAACTTAATGTAGCTAATACAGCATTAAGTGTATATCAACTAGGCTAAACTTTGCTGCATTGTGTTGTTGGTCCCTGGTGGGATGTCTCTTCTATCTTGTGTAGATGCTCTTTTATATCTTATACATGTAGCGATGATTTAACAATTTGCCAATGCTACTGTCAAGTAGATGGATAGAGATTTTGCCAATGATTTAGCAATTTACCGATGTTGCCCTCAACTAGATATAGAGTAGGGCAGGGCTTGGTAAGAACTACAGTTTGGTGAATGTTAGCTAATAATACAATAAACAAATCTTCCTTCTCAGCAAAATATTCTCTAAATAAACTACTCCATCGTTGTTTCAACTATGGCTGGAGTATAATACATTTCAGAACTTGCTTTGCAAAATAATCCCTAATTAAGCTCAGCAAAATCCCAGTGTTTAATCTTATGCTGGAGTCTTGTACTTTCAGATATAAAGAAAGAGATTTCAAAGTAACAAAAAAAAACAATGGTTCATTGAACTGGATGTTAAAAGCGAATTCATGATTGCTTTAAAAGGGGAAATTCCTACAGTGATAATGAAATATAGCTTGTCTATCTGGTTTGCTTTTATTTTTTGCTATTGCTGGTTGCAAACCAAAACTTAGTGATGAATACTGCTTTTGGACAAGCCAGATGACTTTTTCTCCTGCTGTCAATTTGCTTTATAATGGTGGTTATGAATTTGATGTGTTAGGTGCTTATGGAAGTCTACTTGAGTGAGTTGGGTCCCCCAGCCAGCCATCATCAAATGTATGATTCCACCACACTGAACCCATGGCCAAAAGCTGCTGCTGGGCCAGTTTAGGAATTCAAGTTGGCCAATGATGAATACTAATGGTAATCCATTCATATATTATAATACACACAGAGATTAGATGTAACCAACAATCAAACTAATATGGAAGCGAGCAGTTCATGTTGGTGACACCTTTCCTTCCGTTTCCGTTTTGATCGTTATCTGCTTTGCTTAAAAGTCTCATCATGCTTTAAAAGTTGAAGGGTAGGATTTGGATCATCTCCTGGGACCCTCTTGATTTGAGCGTCCTTGTGGCCCATACAAGAATTCAGTATGCGAGCTTAAACATTAGTTTTAAAGTGAAAGGGTGTTTTTGAAGATGGTACTTTAACATCTGTCAACGGTTGTGCTGGAGTACAGGGAAAATCATTTCTTATTCGCTCCAAGATCTTTGGAGAGTGGACATCATTCTCTGGTTCGAGGTATGATGAGCTCGAGTGCCAGCAGTGAAATTATTTTAACCAAATGAGCACATGGTGTCACATCTGAGAGTATTTTAAATTCAGAGTTCATAAAAATTCTGAGACTTGGATAGATAAATATTCGTTTTCCCGTTGTAATTATGTGATGCACATTTTTATCCATTCTAGGACGGACGATATGAACAAATAAACAAGTAACAGACATAAAAAAACGATAAAATTGGCTTCTGGGGAGCATTTGGGACAGAAGAGACCAATGCCAGATTGCATGTGCTTAAACAGTTTGTCAATTACTTTATAGGATGGATGAAATAGCAGAAAAACAACAAAGCATTTGTCAAAATAATTAAAAACTAATAAACTTTTTAATCTTTAATAAATTGTCAAATGTTATCTGTCTGTTAATGGAGTTTGAACCTGCCACTGTTCTACTTTCTACGGGCAAATGTAAACTACTCTTTGTTTTGTTATTTGTTTTCATATTGTGATTCCAATGGGAATATGGTGTTCGGCATGATATTTTGGTTCTCTCATCTGACAGCAAAGAATGGACCGAGTCAAGATCCTTCCTGCCATTTGCACTGAATTGAAGTTTTGAACCCCAAAAATGGGTTGAGTCAAGATCTTCCTGCCATTTGTATTGAATTGACAAAAAGCAAAGAATGGACTGAGTGAAGATCTTCCTACCATTTGCACTGAATTGAAGGTTTTGAAAGCAAACAATGGGATGGGTCAAGATCTTGTGTCATTTGCATGGGTCAAGATCTTCTGTCATTTGCATTGAATTGAAGGTTTTGATTAATAAGTCAATTTGGAAAAGCTTGGGAAACAAGAAATTAGAAAAAGTTGGTTATTTGCCTTACAATGGAGGATATTGGGATGGTTGCATCTGTAAGAATTGCATGGTCCATACGTTTTACCAGTTCACAATCAAATTCAATTAAATATTAAATATTGATATCAACAGTTAAATAAAAAACAATGGGTCAATTAAAATATTAAAGGTTGATATCAACAGTTAAGGTTGATATCAGTGTCTTGCCCATTCAAATTCAATATCAATTAAAATATAAAAGATATGTTTTTCCATATTTTTTTTTCCTAAACAAATAATATATAATATTTTATAAAAAATTACAAAATACATTGGAAGGACAACTAATTATTTTAAGCTGTCTCATGATTCAGAGAAAGCTTGGACCATTTTGTTAATGTACAATATGCCTTTTATAACTTGTAGCTGGAAAAAATCAAAGTCTATCAAAATAATATATAATATATATAAAATTTACAAAATACATTGGAAGGACAACCGAATATTTTAAGCTGTGTCATGATTCCAAGAAAGCTTGGACCTTTCTGTTAATTTACAATATGCTTTTTAACTTGCTGTTGGAAAAAATCAAAGTCTATCGAAATAATATAGCCATATATAGCCATATATTTTAATATCAACAACAATGAGCTTGTTTAGTAATACCCATATATTTTAACATGAGCAACAATGAGCTTGTTTAGTAATACCCATATATTTTAACATGAGCAACAATGAGTTTAATTTTTTCAAAAATATTGTTATAAGATTTTGTTTGAAGTTTCTAATTTAAATTTTCATTTTAATATAATATTGATTATTGTCAAACTATATATTAATATTGATTATTGTCGAACTATATTAGACAAGCAAGTTAATGTTTTAATTTCTAATTCTTTGGAATATTAAGTTACTTTATATTATATAAAGTTTAAAATGAAAATTTAATTGATTGTGTCTTAGGTATTTTGTTAGGTATTTTTTTTTAACAAGATCGGGTATATATATTAGAAAACATCAAAAGGATAGAGTCCCATTACATATGCCTGAGGTAACACAGTGGAATTGGTGCAAGTTGGGCACGCTGTCTCGAAATCGAATTCATTGCTCTTGTTTCTTAAGTTTTGAAAGACATAACGGCTATATTGCCATAGGAACTGACTTGAAAGAAAACAATGTTTACAATGCATGGAGAGTTAATTCCAGAATTGGTTGATTGAGTCCTCTGGGGGCTGGTCTTTTTTATCACTGTGCTTGGTGGATGTTTCACCTTGCACACTTTGATTCAACGTCCTTATATAGTTGACTGCTTCTTCTAAGTGGTGGCACTTCTCTTTAAGTCATTCTATTTCAGCTTTCTGTTTTTCAAATTTCTTTTTCTTTGACTTGTTCTCAGATTGGACTTCTGCTTTGAGTTTGTTGAAATATTTTGTGAATCAAGCTATCATAAAGTAGTGCGCCTTGCAGAGAGCGTAACTGCTATTGGTCTTAATACGGTCCAAGGGATTATCAGACATTGTTGAAGCGAGATTGATTGACTCTTTAAGCTTGATTCGAAGCTTGATCAACAGACTCCGGGAGGGAGAAGGGTGGAAAGCAGAGATTCTGTGGGTTGATATCAGGTGTTTCTAGGTATTTAGGACTCTAGTGCAATCTTGGGAAGTCTTGTTATGCAACAGAGCACCAAAATCTAATTGAAGCAGAGAACTGAAGGGGAAAATGATGACGGAGAGGCAGGAGAAATCGCAGGGATTTGGCTGAGAGAATAAGGGGACGAAGACTAAAAGCACTACAGAGAAAGAGAAGGAGGCGAAGAAAGTGGGTGAATGGAAACAGTGCGAAGAAGGGACCAGCCAGTGAAAGACGATCACCGCGAAACTTGAGAGAGATTGATCCACAAAAACATGCTAGGGGTTAGTGAAGAAAAGATTAAGATAGCTACAGACAAAGGCAATACCTCTCTCGGTTGGCAGAAGAGAAGAGAATAACCTTGAACCGAGACCACTGTAACACTTTCTGTTCACTGCTAGCTTCCTGATAAGGAAGCAGCGAGAACCCGATTCTTTGACGAGCAAATAGCGATCTCCAAACTTGTTATCACAAACACTGATTTCCTGATGAAACCAATGAACCCCAACTTGCTTATAAGCCAGCTCGGTCATCATTTTCTCATGAATTTGATCTCCCTTCTCGGGATTGCACCTGTCACGGGAATCATTTCCTATTTTGCTTGCGTTGACTCTACTGATTTTGAAATGACTAAGACCAAACTTTTGTATGTCCTTTATGCAGGATTTTCCGGACTTCGACATCCAATGCGGATCATCCCTTGGTCTATAGATTCTCCTCTTTGATCTAAGGGGATGATCAGAGATTTTGTCAGTGCTGAGATAATAGGTCCTCTAGTTCTTTTGGTTGTGGGGGGTTGTGATCATTTGGCTGATATGACTGATGGAGCAATGTGACTCGGGCCCATCCGAGGGGAAAGGAGAATCAGGGGGTTGGTTTTTCATAGATATTATTGTTGTCTTTGACTTGCCCAATAGACCGGTTCACTGCATTATTGGCTAGGGAGTCGGCCTCGCGGTTAAAAATTCTCAGAACATGTTTATACTTGATGTTTCCCAACTGCTTGGTGTTTTCCACAATCTTTTGTTTAATTCTATTGAGAGCCTGGTTTTTAAAATCTCCCCCTGATTCCATAGCAGCGATGATTATCGCTGAGTTGCCAATTATCACTGGGTCTTTGGCTTAGAGATTTTTGAGAATGCAAGTGCCAAGAAGCAAACTGTAAGCCTTCGCTTTGTTATTTGTCATATTACCCAGCCCCCATTCGTAAGTAGAGATGAATTTCCCTCCCTGATCAAAGATAATTCCCCCAGCTCCTGCTTTGCTGGGGTTTGTTTTGGAGGCCCCATTGAAATGAAGAGTGAAAGTCTTTTGGTTTTGGATCCATTGTTCTATTTCATTTTGGATTCCCTTGAGCTTCCAGCCTTTATTTCTTCTCCCTGACTTAGCGGACACTTGTTTATTCACTGAACACACCAAAGGGAATTTATTGTACCATTCCTCTTCTTCTTTCTGCCAGTTATTTTGGTCGACTTTGTACACTGAATTAGCACTGATTATTTCTGCTACTAACCACCAAGTTTTAGCCAGAATGAGTGTTGGATTTGGCTTTTGATTTTTGAAGATACAACTATTTCTAGAGAGCCATATTTTCCAGCGGAGAGCAGATGGGATGCATTTTCGGATTCGGATAATAGCAGATTTACCTTGTTTTGTATATGGGTAGCATTTTTCCCAGTTCTTGTTTAAAGTTGTGAGCTGATCAAAATTTTCCGTGGGCAACTTCAGTGGACTTATAATTTGTTGCCAACAAAGCTGAGCAATGGTGCAATCTAAGAATAGATGTTCGGTGCTTTCCTCCTCCTTGCAACATAAACAACACATAGATGGACCTTGAATCCCTTTTTTCCTGAGATTTTCAGCAGTGAGGATTTTACCCTTCAGAAGGGTCCAAGCAAAAATTTTTATTTTTGGAAGACACTCGTTCTTCCAAATTGCTGTCCGTAGGTTCCAATTTTCAAGGTTGTTGCTGGGTTGGAGGAACTGATACTTGGCTTTCACTGTAAACTTTCCTCTGTTTGGGTCCCAAACAAAGCTGTCTTGGGATGTTTTATTTATTAGAGTGGCTCCAATCAACATTGTTTTCAATTCAACCCACTGATTTTTCAAGTTATTTGGGAGAGGAAGGTCCTTCCATGCAGACCAGCTATTTTGATCCCAAACATAAATGTCATGAAGAGAATTTATACTTTTTGCATCCATCTAGTTTTTCAGGGGTCTATACTGCTGGCATTGAATTCGAGGCTCTGATCCCATTATTCTGTCAATCCATAGATCTGTGTCTTTTCCATTTCCAGGGCTCTTTGAAATGTAATTTTTAATTTGAGGAATGACCTTATAATGAGCCTCCATGCTTGAGTGCACAGTCTTTCCGTGATCAGATCAAAGAGAATATTTGAGTGCTGCCCATTGAGGTATTTCTTTAGAAGAGCCTAGACCCACCAGCTGCCTTTTTCAATTAACATTCACCAAACAAGTTTGAAGCCCATTGCTTTATTTGTTAAACTTGGAATCCTGATGGATATGCCTCCTTTTTCAAAGGGAAGGGTCACCTGTTCCCAGCGGACCAAACTGATTTTTTTTGTGTCTTGCTTCCCTCCTTGCCAGAGGAAACCTCTCATGATTAGCTCCATTTGTTTATGGACGCTGGCGGGAGCCAATATTACAACATATTGATAAATGGGAAGAGCTGATAGAAGAGCTTTAATGAGGATGGTTCTGCCCACTAAATTGAACCATATCAGCCCCCAGCTCTGAAGTTTCCCTCTCATCTTTTCAATCTGTTTGTTCCATGTCTCAGACTTGACCCCTTCCTTTGCCAGGGGTAAATTGAGGTAGGAAAAATGGCTCCAGTTCCTTTGGACCGAGATGTCCATAATTTGGGAAATCCTTTGCATAACTTTGGGTGAGATATTCCAAGTATAGATTCTGCACTTCTTATTGTTGAGCAAACCCCCTGAGACAACCAGAAAGGTTTCTAAAAATTTCTTGAATCTCCTAGCTATTATACTTGAGGCTCCTCCAATTAGGAGTGTATCATCGGCAAAGAGAGAGTGATTGATTTCTTTTATACCTCGCGTGCCAGTTATCTCCCTTTTTCTCCTTTCATTTTCAAGATGTATACTTAAAGTTTCCACCATAATGATGAATAGGAAAGGAGAGAGAGGGCAACCTTGTCTCAAACCTCTGGTACTGCGAAAGTAGCGGTTGGGGCTTCCATTGATCAGGGGGGCTGTCTAAGGATTTGAAATACATTCCATTATAATGTTGATGAACTTGTTAGAGATTCCAAACTTCTGAAGTACTGCCACTAGAAACTAATGACTGACCTTGTCAAAAGCATTAGCCATATCAAGTTTGATGACCATGCCTTTGTCATTTCTTTGTATACTGCTATGGATGGCTTCCTGCACAAGAATTACGTTATCCGTTATCTATGTTTTTGGGACGAATCCTCCTTGATTCTCTGAAATGAGACTGGGCAAGATATTTTTCAGCCTATTTGCCAGGATTTTTGTAACAATTTTATAGGAGGCGTTACAAAGAGAGATGGGTCTGAAGTGATCAAAAGAGAGGGGGTTTGGCTCTATGGGGATGAGCGCCAAATGAGAAGTTTTGGTGTTTTCTCCCATCTTGTTTTTTTGAAAACGTTTTTGACCATCTTGACAAAATCTTTCTTTATTAAGTCCCCACTTCCTCTTTGTTTGGCCAAAAAGGAATCCATTGGCCGTTGGGTACCTGTGGCTATTTCTTTAGCTGCCGTTTCATCTTTTATTTCTTTGTTCGACTTCCTCCCTGCTTTTTTTGGTTGCTCTGAGGTGTTGCTTGATTCTTTGACTTTGTTTCTTGTAAGGATTCGGTCTATGGTGGGAGTAGGGGATGGGAAGTTCTGAATGGGAGAGTGTATGACTACTAAAGCTTTGTCTTGAGAAGGAGAAGGAGGGGATGAAGGTTCTTCTTCTTCCAAGGATTCAAAAGGGTTTGATGATGAAGGTATTGGTTGGGCCATGATGAGAGGAGGAATGGAGGTAGTAGCTGGGTTTTCCAGGGGTTGTTTTGGATTTGGACCTGATTGTTTGGAGTTTGTTTTCTTTCTCTTGACTTGTTCCCATGTGTCTTCATTTGTTTCTAAATTCTTAGTTGTTTCAGTTTCTTTTAATTTGCTACATCTATTGGCAAAATGACCGTATTCATGGCATACCTTACATTTGAACAGGATTTGCTCGTAGTCCATCTGCTGAATGTGAGTCCACTGGTCCACTTTGATCTTGATTGCTTTCGGGAGGCCCTTCCCCAAGTCAACTTCTATGCAAATCCTGGTGCAGGCATGCATATTGTCCTTTGGTTCGCATCTGTCAATGTATTTTCCAATAACATTTCCTATTGCTTTGACCGATTCGTCTCACCAACAGTGGAGAGGAAGGTGAGACAAACGAACCCAGACCGGAACTGCATTAGGGACATCCATTTCTGGATCGAAATCTAGGGACCATCTGTTTAAGTAGAGGCCTCTTGAGTCCATGAAGTAAGGGCTGCTTCTGAAAATAAGGTTCTGGTCTTCTTTGGTTTCAAAGAGGAACATATAGTATCCTCTGCCACAAAATCTTATTGCTATTTTCCCTTGGATGTTAGCACTCCAGTTATGCTCCACCCATTTCTGAACAGCTCTGGGGGAAGGCCACAGTCCAGTAAATTGACCAACCAAACCTCTTTCGGCTAGAGAAATAGTTGCTTTCCTTGGAAGACTAGGAGGTAAAGAATTTTTTGGGATATCAGCCAATTTTTTAACAAACTTAGTCGCTATGGGTTTGATTCGTGGGGCACCATTTTCAGAGATTAATGACGCAAAAATCACAACTTTTTCATCAGTGTCATGCAGCTGGGAGGAGTCGCGCTTTGCCATGAGGGGCAAGGGACGAGAAAAGAGCCAACAACGGAACTGGCAAAGAGGGGGAGGCAAAGCCCGAATGTGGGGATACCAGGGGCGCAACTAGGAGGCCCAACAACAGGGGCTGCCAGGCGGAGGGCCTGCAGAAGGCTGCGGGAGCTATGGCTGAGCAAGGGCGCGCGGGAGCTCCAGTTCAAAAAAATCTAATAAGTAAATAATTTATTTTTATTAGGTATTTTACTATGTAAGGGATGCAACTATATTTGAAAGAAATGAGTCTTAAAGTAGTGATAATAATGGTTGTTATTTTTTTGTGTCACAGGTACACATCACGAGTGGTATGTTCAGAATGAGGATAATTAGTGGGCATTTGATGCAAATGTGGTGGGCATTAGGTAGACTCTTATAACAACGCAATTTTATGTTTGGGTTGTCGAAAAAAACGAGACTAATGGATGATGGTGTTCTTGATACGACAATTGGCACAAGAACAACATAAAGGCTGCCACCTTGGGTGAAGTGGGGTAGATCTACTATGATATGAGGTGATCCAAAAACAATTACACGTCCCATCCTCGAGAGCCTCACACCTAAGTCTATAAGTGATGGGTTGGCGAGGGATATTAAATTTTTTTGACACCAAATCTACATTTGGGAGATGAGTAAACATTCACGTTTTAGTTATTGTCTTCTTGAGAAACATCTACACTAAAATATCTAGGCTTAGGCTCTTCTTTCTGTTCAACTTTGTTGATGTCAGATGTTTTGCATTCGAGAGGCAAGAAAGCATTCAGGAAAATTTTAGTCTATCTACTCAACATTATATTCGATTTAGCCCTCTGTATGACAACTTTGCTTCTGTCAGTGTCTCCAAGCTCTAACCCTAGGAGCTACTCCACTTTGTGTTTGGCTCTGCTTGGCTCCAATTTGGGAGCTCCTTCGGCCTGTGTCAAATGCCACTCTTGTTCATGGAACTCTTGCTATGTTGACTTCACTTTATGTTCAACTTTTCCCCGTGTTTAACTTTGTTTAATTTTAATCCTAGGGGCTACTTTTGCTCTAGTGGGATTTATTATGTGTTTACCTCATGTTGACCCTAATTGATTTGTTTAACTCTATGTACACAATGCATTTTTATTTTTTGGCAATACAAATTCAAGTTCTCTTAGATTAACTTAGGTCAAATTTTGGTTTTTCCTGGTTTTGAATCACTTATGTTACCATTGATTTAAATATCAAGTTTCTCTTTGTGGTTTGATTTTAACCCTTTAGAGTCAAATATTAAGAAACTCTTTGTTCTTAATATGACCATTAAAGTTGGTTTTCATAAAAACATTTTTACTAGTCTTATAATTTGCATGTGGTTTCTCCATATTACACTACATGAGAAGAATGCATATACACATTGTTATTCCACCATGTTGATATGTTCTTAGTTTGAATTTCTCCCAGGTAGTTTGTCCACATGGGTTGATAGAATTTTAGTGTCAATTTTTTTGATGATTGTTCTCTTTTAATGTTGCACTCACTACCATTGAAGGCCTTATTCTATTGCATCTTGGAGTTATATGATGGCTTCATATACCACAATTTTGCTAAACAAGGTTTAGTGAGCACCTCCTCCTATAAGGCATAAGATCCAAGGAATCCATTTCCAATTGCCTCAAAGGGAAGTGGGCTTCAAAAATTGGCTATTTTCAAAGATGCAAGTCCCATATATTCTCCATAAATGACTAAATATGGATATCTTGATAAAGCATACCATAACTATATCACCAAGTTCAACAATACCATTTGCACTCCCATGTTCAACACCTCTTTAAGTTTGAAACAATGCACTAAAAATGTATTATGCTAATTAAGAAAGAAATGCAAATTTGGGATAGGAAGAAGTGTGTGTCACTACCACCAAACAACCTTGAACTAGAGAAAATCCTAGGGAAAAATGGAAAAGGAAAAAGGAAAAAGAAATAAAGCAAAGGGGCAATGAAGCATATGATCAAGCATATATCCTTGTAGGATATACAATATCAATAGAAGAGGGAAAGGAGAAAATGAAAAAAATGAGACTTGCTATTGGAGTAGTCAATAATGACAAGGATAAAGGTCACTAACAATTCTACAAATGATAAAGGTCATTATATATGAGAAGCCATTTAATTAAGTTTGGTAACTCAAATTAGTTAAGTAGTTCTTCAAAGGTTGTTATTTTTGTTTCATTTAGTTTTTAGAATTGTTAACTATCTTGGTGGTGTTCATAGAAGTTAGGTGGAACACCTCTTCATCAAAGGGAGGAAATAGAGAGTTTGTTGGTAACCCTCTCTCTTGGTCATAAAACTGCAATTCACTTCTATTCATCCTCACACATCTTTTATATAAAACTATCCTACGTAGTGGTTCGTTCTCCCAACCCATAATTATTGGAGGTAATTTGTGCACTAAATCTTTGATTAATTATTCATTCATTTAATTTAGACAATGTTAATTTTCAATGTCAAAATTATCTACCCAAAACGTTGTTTGACATAAATCCCTTTGATGAAACTAGGGTTTCAACACTCATTTACGAAATGAACTACATTGCATTAAATAAACATGCATAAATACTCAATGGGTTTATGTGGGAAGGCTAACCAAACAAAATCTATTCATACATCAAGGATACTTATATAATTAATATGGTCGGAGTAGTTGTACCCACTCCGACTAATCATCCTTTATGATCTCTTAAACATTTATCATATACTTTACTTGTATATTTATATTCATGTACTCACTTAGGTTAATATCTTAATGCAATCTATGATGATGTTTACATGGCCTAAGAGGCCTCTATGACATCCCTTCCAGCCTAAAAGGCTTGCTTTACCCCAAAGCAATGGTGCAATTATATCCTAGGTTTTATTACTCTTTTAACCTCCTTCAATCTAATAGGTGCATATGTAGTCAATGAGCCTTCATTTTTGCTAGGTGCGTATGTAGTAAACGAGCCTTCATTTTTGCTCACTCTCTCACACCTTCACAACAATCATAGTAAGGTTTGTTCCTCTATCAATGTGAGAAACTTATTTTGTGTTCTAGCAACATACCATTTCTTTTCCTTTTGGCCTCCAAGGTCACAACTAAAGGAAATATTCTACAACTTATACACTGAGGGGCTTAATCATTTCATTTATTCTTGTGTCATCGTATTTTCTTTAAGATATTTGTGTGTGTGTTTCATTGATGTCGCTTTCTTGAATGATCTCTTCTCTTGTAATTATAGTGAGAACCTCAAAATTAGTAAACTCTACAAGTCCAGATGCTTAATCATGCTGCAATAATTCTCAATCAATTGCTCAATGCCAAATGCTCCATATTTCTCAATCAAACGCCTAGTTGAATGATCAATATTTTTGCTCAAATATATGTTCAATCAAATTCTCTATGTGCTCAATGCGCTTGGTTAAACTACTTAGTTATCCCTTTATTCCTATTCGAACTCTTTTCCTCTGTTGCTTGGTCAATCAAAGGTGTTATCAATGTATGTTCTATAATTTTAGGTCTCTCATAATGTAATTAACTCTACATATTTACATTACATGAAGGATGACATTGACTGAACTAAGACACTAAACTAATGCTTTATCAAGACTTGTCTCAACTTGGACATGACCAAATGACTAGACTCTCCAAGACTTCTATATTGTTAGTATGACTCTTGTTGACTAGGTATCAAATACCAACGACCATAAACTAGCCACTTCAACTAGGAATGAACTTACACACTTTTATTTTATTAATTATAATTACAATAGGGTACTTGCAAGTACTTTTGACTATGACTAGATTAGTAGGTTAAACTTCTTCATCCAATTATTTTTCATATTTTTCAACTTCAAGACGTGATATACATTTTAAACTTTTTACAATCACGACTCATAGAGATTGAATACATAGACTTTACATATAATTCTTTTTCTATAAGACTTAATCTAACCCATTATATCCCATTATAGTGAGGTTTTTCTATATTAATCACAATAACTTGACCCAACATATGATTAATGCTTACTCTTAAATTATGTTATTATTACTTGTTTGAGCATCTAAAACTTTTCTTTAAACATGAAAAATTATTTTTTGCAATTTGTCAAAACCAAGCCATGACAATGATGCATCTTCTTCACACACATTGGTAGACATCATGGGACTTAATCAATGGGGTTTCATTTAACGTGATCATATTCGCTACACACTTGAGGTTTAGTGGAAGATATTTAGCCAAACATGTATATTAGCCATAAACTTGTAAATATTATTTTTAAGTCCTTCCCCCCAAAAAATCCTTATTAATACCATGGTAAGTTTTTAGGAACCCAAGAAGGACCTTTCGTTTGAGTAGGAAATTCTTACATAATTATAGGTGATCCTAATACCACAATGAATCTTGCTTCCACACAAATTTATCTAATGCAATTGGTTCCTCTTTTAGACGTTGAATGATTTTACATGTCTTCTTTTCTTAATTCCATTCTATCCTTTCTTCTTTCACCTAATCATATTGTAGAACAGAAAGTGTACACAATAAGTCCTTTGTATCTTCTTCTTTCATTCAAAGGGCAGTTGCCACCACATTTTCTTTTCCTTTTATGCATATAATTTCAAAGTTATAACCCACATCTATATAGCCCATTTTTGTCTCTCTTCTAAAGATAATTGCTGTTCGTAGAAGTACTTCAAATATCATGATCCATTTTAATCTTGAAATGTCTTCCTAATAGTTAGGGGCACCATTTCTTAATTACAAGCAATATGGCTAACATTTCCTTTTCAGAAATGAGTTTGCGTAAGTCATTTCCTTTAAGTTGGTGGCTTTAAAAGGCAAGGGGCCTTCCTTCTTGCATTAAAATTGCACCAATGCCATACCCTAAGGCATTACACCCAAAAATAAAGGTTTTTGTGAAGTTAGATGTGGCTAGGATGAGAGCCATACACATGGCCTTCTTAATTTTTTCAAAATCTTTGGTTTGTTTTAAGTTCCATGAAAATGCCTCCTTTTTTAATAACAATGGTAGAGCCACTGTTGTTTAACCATAACCATTGACAAGCTTACAATAATAGCTCGCTAATCCTAAGAATCCCCTATAAATCCTCTAAGATTCTTTAAGGTTTTGGGAATTTTCCATTCCATCACATCTTTAATTTTGTTAGGGTCCACATTGACACATTCATGAGATACAATATGACCCAAATATTCCACTTCCTTAACCCCAAAGGTACAGTTTGTTATCACTAAAAAATGATCACCTAGCCATTTCTAACTAGGTGGATTGAAATACATCATGTAGATTTAATTTTACCATAGTAAAATCAATTTCACCATAGTAAAATCAATTTCACCGTGGAAAATAATTTAGTAAACCACTTTTATTAAATTATTTTCCAATTTAAATAAAAAACCCCATGAGAATAATTAGATAAATCATTGTTTATTTATTTTTCTCTAGAAATGATTATTAAATCATTATTTAATAATTATTCCTTATCACATTTGACTAAATCCCTTAGGAATATTTAAACAAATCACTATTTAATAATTATTTTGATTTCACACCTTTCTTGTTTCTCGTGAAATAATTAGTAAATCATTTGATTTTTTAATTATTTATAAGTAAAGGTATTTAACCATTTTAAATTCCTTTTACCTCTCCAATAAATATAATAACGTATTTGAAGTAGTTACATCTGAATTTGGTTAATAATATTTTATTGTTCTCCATTTTCAAGATTAACTCCATACTTTACTATATAAAGGAGGGTTTATCATTCATTCTTCACCATTATCATAATCACCGTCAACATTATTGCCATTTTTTTGAGCTCCCATTTTGAGTTCTTCACTTTTGTTTGGGTTTTTCACATTGAGAGAGAAGATCAATTTTCTGAAGCGTCAAGGATATCAAAGGAGCCATCCCACGGAGGGGGACTTATAGACCAATCTGTAGATCTCCTTCACCAAGTGTTATCAATAAAAGACTAATTCATTTAAAATTGTCTTTCCAATTGGGTTATTATACTTGATTCTTTATATTGTTGATTTCTGTTTTGGGTTATATCTTCTTTTACTGTAGGTTTTCTATTTGTGTTTGGGATTTAAGATGACAAAAACCATCAACTTGTTGTTAGGGTAACTTGTCACCTAGTGACTTAAGTGAAGTATTTTTGGTACACCTTCCAGGAATTTCCACACTAACACACTTGGAAGGATTTTCAGATAGTTATTTATCCTTCAATACTTGTAAGATCATGTCAACATGTTGTACATGCTCTTCCCAAGATTTTTAGTAGATTAGTATATCATAGAAAATTACTAATACCATTTTTTTGAGGAAGGGTTTGAAAATATAATTCATCAAGCGATGCATTAGTGAAGCAAAACAACATCACCAAAAACACATAAATAATTTTATGTGTTCTAAAGGTTTTTTTTGGGAATGTTTCTTATCTTATTTGATTTGATTATATCTAGAATGAATATCCAACTTGGTAAAGAAAATTGCTCCTTGCAATTCATCTAATGGATTCATCAATGACTAGAATAGGTAACTTATCTTTACTGGTCATTTGTTGAGATCTCTATAATTTAGATACATACACCATGAACCTTCCCTTTTGTTAACAATTAATAATAATGAAGAGAAAGCACTTTGGATAGGTTGAATGATGATAACTTCTAACCTTTCTTGAACAATATACTCAATCTCACTCTTTTATGCACATGAGTACCTATAAGGTCTAATTTTATGTGGTACACATTATGATGAAAACGAATAGCATGGTCACAATCTCGAGTAGGTGGGATATCTTTAGGTATATCTCCAAATAGCTTGGAATCATTGTCAATAACTTTTTGGAGATCCATCAAAGCAAAATCTACTTGTTTGAACATCCAATGAGCACAATTGTGCAATTATATCATGGTATCCTTGTTTTAGAATTTTTTCCATGATTATAGAGGTTATCACTTCAAATGGGTTTCCTCTTTTACCTCTAAGTTCAATTTCCTTTCTTTTTAAGGAAAATCTCATAAAAAGTTCCTGAAATTTAAAAGCCATTGTTCCCAATAATTGTAACCATTGGACCACTGTTTCAACATCATCATTACCCATTTGGAATGCAATAATTGGATTATTCAATAAATACTCCCCCATGGTGAGCTTAATAATATCGTACTTCCCTAAACAATTTATGGTGCCTCCATCTAGAATCGTTACTTGAAACTTTGGTGTTAGATATATAAAACAATTGAAAAATTTAGATAATTTTCGATTAATGAAGTTATGGGTCTACCATCATTAATAAATAGTGTTGCCTTTTTCCTTTTGGAATATCCTTCTATCTTGAAAGATTGAGGAGTGTTCATGGCAATCAATATGATGACAAGATATTATTGGACTAGTCTCTTCCAGTAATAGATATTGTGACGATTCGATTTCATGATATCCTCCCTCTTCATAATCTATGTATAATATTTTCTTCTCAACACATTTATGCCCCTTACTAAACTTTCTTTAACAATTGAAACATAGTCCCTTTTCTCTTCTTTCATCCATTTGTGGAGGTGTCAACCTTGTAGGTTGAGTGAGGTTAGGAGAGGGAACATGGTGCTCTCTATAGTTGATAGTGTTCACTCTTGTAGTAGCCATATCTTTACTTTTCATTTTCCTTTCAACACTAGAAGCATTCTCCTCGGATTTAGGTTCAAAGAGACACATCTAATTTTAAATGCTCTCCTTTAAAGTGCTCATAAAGATATCTAACAAATTATTCTCTAGAATGTTACTCTGAGACTCAACTTCTGGAATCGCTGAAAGTGCTCTATAATTGAAACACTTTGCTAAAGATTTATCAATTGATTGAAGAATGTGTTTCTTTTAATATTCCTGTAATTTTTTATGAATTCATTTATAAAAATGGACAAAAGAAAATATCATATTATATATATATATATATATTATTATTATATATTATTATATATTTTTTTTTTCATTGGACACAACAAATTTGATTAGGTTCTAAATATAAGGATGAAAAATTAGCTTTTTATAATGTTAGAAATTTGTGTGTAGAAATTCTCACTGTAGATTAATCTGATTATGCAATTACTAAAGGCAAAATACTTAATCTACTTTCACAATCAAACTTGAGGAAGCTTAATCGATTTGAGCAAGATCAAACAAAACACTATATAACAGAGAAGAAGAATCATCACACATGAACACATAAGAATACTCTGGGAAAGCCTCAGCTAAAAACCCTGCTATCTGTATTATCATACAAGTGGAAATATCTCAGGATTACACAAAGCTTTAGCTCTCACAACTATCCAACTCTCAGTACAATCCCTCTCACTGCTCATAGACAGACTAGACAACTCATATGCCTTTCTCTTTATCCTCCAAGCCTCCTATTTCCTTGCGTTGTTTTCCTTGGGTGTTCCTGCTGTAACCTTGTGTGACACTGATCTCACACACTGCTCCAACACACTGTAAAACTACGCAAATCTCAAGGAATGAATTCCTTTTGCATGCAAGAGATTTTCTTATAGGAAAATTCTAGCAACTGATAGTACACTGTCCCTACCATTAATCTCAACTGGGACTTTGTTTGAACTAACATGCATGAGTTATTTATGAGAGAATGTTCAGTTATCTAGAGTACACTAGTTTCATGGACGCATGCATTAACTGACTGAACTCACAATCAGTTCCACAAACTGTTTGGAACTAATCTAACTGGACATAACTCAATTAACTGAGCTAGCTAATTACAACTCAAATACAACTCATCCTTATCTCCTTAATTAAGGGATAACTTCCTCAATCGAAGAGATAACTATTGCATGACTTCACAAAGACTTCATGTTTGAATTTATCCAACTAATTAGCTCAGGATGAATTAATTAATTATTTTTTCAAACAACTGGTGAGACTAAATTCGAATTTTAATTCTCAATTTTAATTCAAGGACAAATTAAAATTGGAATATCTTGAAATTCTATCTTTAGCAATGCTATTTTTAGCATTTATTGTTGCTATTTTCAACATTGTGTATATCAAGGAATTTCTCCATCTAAAATATCCATGCTATATGATCTTTAGCATCAAATTTCCTCATACCAATTTTGGGAATTAAGTAGTTCCTTGTTGTCGAGTTGAACCCCTAATGATGTGGATATTGGAGTGACAAATAATCACGATTCGATGATTCAATATTCATGTTATTGACATTTTCACGATTTCCTTGTGTCCCAATATCGCCTTTAGGGAATCTCTCATCTAGGTTATGTAAGATAATGACTGCCATGGAACTTTGTATTTGTTCCATCTTTTGATCCATAGAATTTTTCAATTTTTCCATATATTGATCAATTTCCCTTTTAATTTATTCTTGAAAAAATGACAAATAAACCCTTTTCAATGCTATATCAACCATTTTGTTAAGTTGGCTCTCTAATTTGGATGGTTGGTTACATAAATCTTCCCTTTCTTCACGAGTCATGCCTGATCTCTTTGGAGGTTTAATTGGCGTAGATTTTTTTGCAACACCCTTTGATATATGGTATAATATTAATATTTGTTTATATTTATTTTACATTTAACTTTACCACACTTTTTGAATCACCAAAAACAAATCTTCCAATCAAATTTATGTTGTTTGTAGGGTACATGCTTTTAAACCATGATTTGGACACTATTATGCAAGTCGATCTTGCATCTTATATAAATTTGAAATTATACAACTTCGATATTAAAATTTTGATATGTGGTAGCTTGATATGTATTCTCTACAACTATATAGGTTTAACTAAATTTTGATGTGCCAAAAAAATTATTGGAAAGTTTCCCATAACTTATTGATTTTGTCCCTTTCAAGAGAATAAACTTGTATGGACTGCCATTTGTCCAATTTTTTCTTATATACTTATATATATTTTTAATCTAAAATACTGTGGTCTATATTTTTTCCAATGGAATTGGTGGCACTCAATTTGGACTGCTTTGGCTTTGGATATGACAATTTTACCAATAACACATTTTTGAGACTAGTTTTATCTGGTCAAAAACCCTAATTTTTAAAACTTATATTTATGAACATGAAAATATTAGAAAACATGAAATTTATACCTCAATTTCACTATGTGTTCTCAACATCTTAAAAGTTGTGCCATTTTAAACTTTTCATTAAAAAAATATAGCAAAAATCCAAGATGACTCATTTGAGACTAATTTCAGTACTAGTATAAACTTGTAACACCCAAAGGATATATCTAAAAATATAGCAAACCAAAACCTAATAGTTTCACCACAAGTAATTTTCTACTTGTTCTCAGGCTCCAAATTTTTTTTAGTTTGAAAATTCTAAAATTTTAAGATGACTCTTTTGAAGGAGCCCTAGGATCATATGCTCTAAAATCAAATCTTATAAACCAAATACCCAATTAACATAAAAGGAGAAAGATAAGTGACTCCACACCTTGAGAATGAAAGAGAAGAATGATTGTGAATCCTATTTAATGGAGAAACCTCATTTTATAATAAAACAAATGTACAAGATGAGATAATTTCGAAAACTAGTTCTATTTACTATATATAGGAGGAAAAGGGTACAATTACAATTGAAGGGGCTATCCAATATGATTGATATAAAAATATAAATGTAACAGATCAATATTAATGATTTTATCCAGGGCTTAACAATCAATTCATCCATGTTTACGTGGCTTTTCTAATCAATTAGGTAACTTGTTTCTTAAATCAATGTTCCTAAATTGGTTTTTCTTTAATTGTCAGAACTATATTCTAGTCAACTTAATTTAGTAGGAGTAAAATAAATACCTAGTAACCACACCTATCATTCATCCACAAGGGAAACTAATGCTTGGAAGTTGGGGTTGTTAAAATAATGCATAGAGGATGAGTGCACCGATGCATGCCCATTACCAAGAAGCAACACCCTTGTTAAATCCTATGACAACCATTCAAGCAAGGGGCTTGGGAATTCTAATGAACATAATTATATAAACCCACTATAGCCTTTTCCATTTTGTATATATATCCTTATTTGCATCAAGAAACTATTTATGAAATGAGTTCCTAACATATATATTACACATAGGCACCTCTAGTATTGAGTCATGAATATTAGTTGATGAATACAAACATGTGAACACCATTAAACTTTATTCATATTTTTTAGAAATTCTTGTAGGATCACTCTTATCGAAGGGTTATCCAGGAATTTAGTTCCTTACAATGATTAGAGCTCTTTAATATCGACAAATAACTAGTAGTAGATTGATTTCTTTACCATGTAATCACTAGACAAGGCCTTGCCATTTGACTAATAATAGAAGTGTGTGATCATTAAGCTACAAGTTCCATCATCATTGTCAAATTTCTTTGTCAAAATTTTAGTTTAGGAACTTGGTCAACCTTTTGAATTTTATCGACTCTCACTTTAAGTTAGGATCACATTCTCTTTAATGTCACATGTGATGGACTATTTTCCTTATCCATCACTAGTCAATGATAAATTTCTTTTTCCTGTGCGTCAATCATGTGGTTGATCAGTGAAATCCTCCAAATAAAATATCGACCTCTTATTCAATTTGATCTACTTTCAATCCCTGAGGTTTAGCTCAATTGCTTGAGTCCCTGTCATTAAAGCACCTTTTCTATTAAGAAGTCACGAGTTCAATTCTCTCAACACTCTCGGTTTAGACTCCGTGGTTGAGCTGACATGAAGTGATTCCTTTGAGTGGATGTTCCTGGCACAAATATTCCATGGACGTAGCGGTCACTGATCTTTGGGGTCCATGAACCACACATGGATAATTTTTTGATCTACTTTCTCTCCATAACTAGTATGATCACATTCAACCCTGAAACTTTTTGTACCTACTTCAATTACTTAATATAACAATTGGAAAAAAAAATACAACAAATTTTATCATGGGTAATTCCATCATAGGTATAATATTCCTTCAATTAATCAAGTGGGCAATAATACTCTAAGATAATTCATCATTTCATCCAATCACAACAAATAACGATCCTTTAATTTTTATAGATAGTGAATTTTATTGAAATCAATCAAATTTGACTCATCAATATTCTATGAAAGAAATATGTTATTGGTCATCATGAGTCATCCAACACAATGTTTGTAGTGATAATGCTTATGTAACCTATGAAATTCCATGCCATGGGATAATGTTAAAAAAAATCAATCAATGCACATATTCCATTTTATTGTGCTTGTTTACATACTTTTTTATTTCCTTACAAGCATTCGAATCTCATTTTCATTACCAAATCAATATTTAGTGCATCATCATAAAATTTATTAAGGAACTATCTTTTATCATCTTACATGAGCAACATGATCTTCAAGTGTTTGCATAATCCATTTTTTCTAATGTTATGGTTTTCTTTTTTTAGGCTTCTATTTTTATTTCTAGGCTTCTCCCATGCTACTATGACCCACCAAGAAGAAGTTTTCTCTAATATTATTTTTCAATCCAATACTGCTCTCACAATTATTCCTCACTCAGTAAGGAAATTTGGTGGCTTTTCATAGTGAAGCACTCTCTAATATTGTCCATAGATAACCCACCTATGACAAGGAGATGTACTCCAACGTCTAGGCATGCCGATAATGCAAGCATTATATTTTGGGGAAGGATACAATCATCCACATTGGTCACATGCCTTTGTAATTCATGTAGGAAGAAGGAAAGTTACAAAACGATTGCCATAAAATATGGCCCACATACATGCAACAATTCCACTTGATCATCAAGTACAAGAAGGGTGGATCCAATAATGTTATAAACTATTGTTTTTTGGGGAGTTGCGGGAGGTATTCCCCAACTACAAGTTGGCCCAATTAAAAGGGGGAAAATGATTTTTTTGAATTTAAATTTGCCTCCAAAAGTTAATCGGCCTAACATAAGGACATATCACTTGGGAAACCCTAAATCACTATAAAAGAGCAATCAATATCCTCATTTGATCACTCACACAACAAAATTTTCTCTCTCTCAAACATGTGAAAAGGATAAAGGAAGAAGTAAAATTTATTGAGGAAGATAAATCTATGAGGAAATTAAGTTTATCTATCATTTGACCAGTGTTGACCAACATATTACCTCACATGTGGTCGTAGCAATTGATTGTTTGACCAAGATTTTTTTGGGCATGTTTATGGGAAGTTTAACCTAATTTTGGGTAGGTTGACCAAATATTCTGGGTATCTGCAAGAGGATGAATTTGAACCTATTTGACCAAGTTTGACCTGTGTGATTCTTGTGGGTTGTTTGACCAAATTTTGACTAAAAAAATCATATTGTACTTTTGCTGAATTGGATAATTTCTCCTAAGAAAAATGTTGGGTTTTCCAAGGGTAAATTTGTGTCTCTTTTGTGCTTGGATGTCTCTTTATGATGCTACTTTTATTATTGCATTACCGTTGAGATTTTCGATGTATAATTTCTTAATGATATATGTGACATAAGTTAACCTGATTAAGAAATCATTAAAAAGTAATTATCAGACTAGAAGATTAATTTCTCTTATGAAAAATCAACATGGGATCAGAGCCTAGGTGAAAGAGCTTCCATTGGAGTATCTTGAAGAAGCCAAGTTGGAGAAATTTTGAACCCAACTTGATTCAAGTTATACTACTAGGGCTTGTTCTCTCACTGTTGGAATTAGCCCTTCTCATTTCAGAGACCAATCACATAATTCAAAGATCATCCTAATGAAGTTCTATTTAAGATAAAAAGGAGGTCCAAAGCCTTCATTTGAGTCGTGTTATGATTAAAAGGAGGACTGGAGCCCTAGTCTGAGTTATATATACCCATTTTAGGGTAGAAAAGCCTCAGAACTATAATCAGCGAGGCTGAAAGGCCTCAGGGTATGGACATGCCTAAAAGGGGTGGGGGGTGTCAAGAGGCCTCAAAAGCTTATGGAACATGTCAAAGGTGCCTCAGACTATGGAGAGGAAAAAAAGTTGGTGGTGAAGTTTTTTTTTTTTTGGCTGAGCATATATTGTAAGCAGTTGTGTTTACAAGGCACAAAAAGGAGCCTTCCTTGTAAGTTAAGGAGACATTTGATTGGTATCTTTGTCCTAATTTTTGGCACAGATTCATAGAATTAATTTGGATTCACTGAAGAAGCAGAGTGTTGCCATTTATCGTCATGAACCTTTTATTATTGTCGAATAAGGGTCCTTGACAAGTATGTGTAGAAGATTCCTTGTATATGCCATTGAATTTAAAATTGTATTGGTTGAGATATGTTGCTAGGATCTTGCTAGAACATATTGGTATATGGTAGAGTTTTTTTTTCAAGAATTTAAAACATGATCATTTTGATTTGATTTAAGAAAGATAATCTAGAGCCAAAGGGAGTTGAGGAGAAAGGCTCTCTCATATAAAGCAAGAAAATTCATAACACTTTTGCTAAATATGAGCCCTTCTTGGAAGATCTAGTAGACTTAGTGTTTGTAAAACTTAGAAAATAGTCAAAGGCTATGATTTAGAAATCCCTAGGGCTTGTGGACAAAACCCTAGAGATAGACATAGAGTGTTAAAAATTGATGAATCCACTGAATGAAGAAACCATAGCTCATACAATTCATACAAGGAAGGAAAGAAAAATTAACATGAATTAGTAGCTGATGATGAGGATGAGGATGAGAATTATAGCTTGATGGGATTTTAGATGGATTTGAATGATTTATGCAAGAAGGAAAGGATCAAGAGGGAGTTTACCTTTCCCTAATTATTCTTAGATCAAAAGAGAAGTGCTTCATATATTTCTTTCTTGATTATTATTACTTTATTGGTTAACCTCTTGTCTTTGTAGTTTTTTTTTTGCTTGGTTATACTTATTTCTTCCATGGCATCCTAATGAGGTTTGTAGGTAGATTCTGAAGGCTTCCAAGGCTTTGGTAGTAAATGGAAGCATCGGGGAGAATGAAACAAAGTTTTTGGAAAGAGGATTCTCTCAGGATCGAGCATAAATTCAACTAGAGTGATTTGTGTTCAAGAGGGAGAAATTGTACTAACATATAGAACTATGCTAGAAGACCAAAAGAGCTTCTTGTCCAAAGGCAAGAGGCCAACAAGTTTGAAGGATGCCATGGTGGAGGAAATTATGCCAAAACCTGAGGGGAAGTCAGCGGTGAATTCCAAGTGGATCTACAAGATCAATAATATGGTATATGGCGGCATAAAGAAGTATAAAGCAAGATTCGTGGCAAGAGGGTTTTCCCAGAATGTGGGAGAGGACTATGAAGAGACATTTTCTAGGTACACTTCTATTAAAATTATTATTGCTTCTGTTACATGTCGGAGGTTAAATCATATGGATGTAAATATCACTTTACTTAATGGCGTGATTGAGGAAGAAGTATACATAAAACAACCTCAGGGCTTTGAGGTACACGAGAAGGAGTCTCATGTTTGAAGATTGAAGAAACCTTGGTTTCAACAAGTGTAACTATGATCCCAACCCTTGCTACAAGGTTGATCTTGTTATTATATAACTTTTTAGAAGAAGGAATCACGTGATAGAGGGAGCAACAATGGAAGGGGGGTTTTTTTCAATGATAAGGAAGGAGTCAATATTACCTCAAAAAGATCTGCTTCAAAGGGAGTTGACCTTTGAGTTTGAAATGAAGGATCTATTTTTGATGCATTACTACTTGGGATTAAAAGTGTGGCGGAAACCAGGTGAGATCTTTCTTGGTCAAGGGAAGTATATTATTACAATCCTTTAGATATTTGGGATGATGGATTGCAAGTCCATGGTCACTTACATGGTAACCAATAAGAATAATATTAGAGGCTATGCTTAATATATGGTGGATCCCACAATGTACATAAAATTAGGAAAAGTGGAAGGACCAACCATCCAAGTGGATGTCATGGGATTCGGATTGCCAAAATAGATGCTTAGAAACAAGAGGTATCTAAGAGAAGTATGACTTTTTAGTGGACCATGCTAGAAAAAATATATGCTTCAGCAACTAGGAAGTAGTAGCAGCAGAGGGAGAAACCATGATTACCACATCAGGATCAATTTCAGTGTTAGAGGGAGCACCGAGTCAAGGTGACCAGAAATAAGTTATGGTGATGGATCTTGTTATAAAATTATATATTACGGAGCAATGGAACACATAAAATATTGCAGAAATATAAACATAGAAAACACATAAAACAAGAGAGACACAGATATACGTGGTTCACCCAGTTTGGGCTACGTCCACCCTGAACAGCCAGTCCTTCCTTTCTATTATACAACAAAATGAAGAGACACAACCTATAGCAGATCCGTTGTAATATTCCTCTGTTTTCTTCTCACAGTCTCCACTCTCTCTGTTTCTCTCACTTGGAGGATACACATATATTACAGCAGACTTAATACAATGCCCTCATCAAAGAGAGGGGTTGCCTTTCTAGGTTAAAAAACCCTAAACTAAGCATAGTTCTACCGTCAGATCCTCCGCCTGATGAAATGGCCAGATCAACTAGAAATTAATATACTTTTACAAGGGCAAATTTACATATGTTTTTAGGGTTTAGGGGCGCTGCCCCTGAGCCCCCGCTAGGGACCGCTAGCCCCTGAACCCCCAGTTGGGGAGGATTGGCCTCCCCGGACCCCCGGGGGGGGGGGGACAAGTCCCCCCTGCGTGGAGGGGTGTACAAACTTCCTGGGATATACATCTGGCTGAAACAAAGACCTCTGAACAATCATGCTCCACACACAACAGATCTGGTGAAGGATGTCGACCATTTCATGATTGAATAGTGGCATGCAACAGAACATGTGTTGAGGTACAAGCATGGTACAATTTGATAGGTATTGAGATATGTATCAAACGATGAAGTACAATTGCAGAGATACACAGATTCAGATTGGGAAGAGAATGTAGAAGATAGGAAGAGCACATAAGGATGTTGCTTAAGTTTGGGTTTGGGGGTGATATCTTGGACGAGCAGGAAGCAGATATCTCTCAAACTTAGCATGTCAGAGGGTGTTTATATTGCAACTATTTTGGTGAGTTGTGAAGCGGTGTGGCTTCATAAGCCGCTCATAAGATTGTTTGATCAAGCGTTGGAGACAATTATGATGAAAATTTGAAGCACATTAATATCAAGTACCACTACATCTGAGACATGGTACAAAAAGGGAGAAATGAGGCTCTAATATATTATTACAGGGGAGGATATTGTTGACATTATAACAAAGCCTCTATCCTAGATGAAGTTTGTCTACTTTAGGAATAAGATTGGAGTGGATGAGAATGCTTCCCTGGGTCAAAGAGAGTGTTGATGCTGTAGTATCAAGGGAAGACATTTTCCCTAGGTCAAGGGTATTGACCAGGTGCCATGTAATGTGGCTATGGAGATTGGCCCAGAGAGTATCAAAGCTTAGAATTCTCCCCCAATCAGAAGGTTTTGACCATATTTCCAAGGGTTACTTGGCTAGTGGGTAGAGTGGGTGCCCCAAAGCATCAGGTAAGTGTTTTACCATTCAAGTATCATGTGACGACATGAGGGAGTGGTAAACTGGCCTAGGGTTTCACGATTGGTCAGGGATACTGACCTGGTTCCAAGTGACAACTTGGATATTTGGTCGCCTAGGATTAGTATTTTGTTTACTCTAATCAATGGGGTACTTGACCATATCGCCAAAGGGTATTTTTCTAGTGGGTGAATAGATAATTTGCAAAGGATAATTGAATAGTGGTTAACTAGATCATGTAACAACCCATATCGAATTAAAGGAAGCATAGGAATATTAGCATGCACACAAGACATGCATATGATAGCTACATATGCATGCATCATATGTATTGTACTAGTATACATATTGGTTAATATCATTAAATTGTGTCTATATATTTAGGACAACAAATTAACTGGTGAATAGATACCTAACTTACAAAAAAAGCATAGTGGGGTACTTGACCATAATATATGTATATAATTCTATTATATAAAATTAAAAACATATGCATTGTATTAAACTAAATAGAAAATAATGATTACATATATATTAATATTCTAACAAAAGAAACTATAGATGAAATAAAAATAAATTAACATATAGAAGAAGTATAACTATGTATTAAAGTATGATTTAAATTAAAGACATAATATTAAAAAAAGATAACTTAAAATATGCAAAAAATCACCTTAACATAATAAAAGGGACATATGAAGGGAAGTAAACTTATTTGAGTTGACAACCGTTTCCACACACTTATGAAGTTATCCAATTTGAAGTGGTGGAGTAACCTCCCCAGTATAAGAGGAGGTAAGGTACTATAGAGAAGGGAGGAAAAATTTTGATGCAGAGGGAGATGAAAGAGAAATTTTGGGAAATTGATAGAGAGATAGTAGGAAATTCTAACAGTGTTACTGACAAAAGGAATTCTAAGCTTAATTGTTCTTGAAGTGTTAGGCATGGGGGCCAAAGTACCTCAAATTTGAAGTATTATAGAGCTGGTTACCGAGGTCGTGCCCAGTTTGGCAAGGAGGTTTTGGTATTTTGGTAACAGGATCAGGAGCGGGAGCTAATCTAAAGCATCTTCAACCACAAAAACCCAGGTAGGTACTCAACATAAAATTGATAAATTCATATATTATAAATTCAGGTTAAATTTTAAAGCAGGTTTCATATTTTGTTTAGAGTAAATATTTGATTAAATTATTTATAGCATTACAGATCCTTTGCATGGCACTAATGCATAGTGCTTTCCACATGGTTCTGGAAGAGAACATGAAGAGGATGGATACATTAACGTAGTAGGCTCATCCAAAATTTTCTTGGGATGGAGACCTTTTTCAACGAAGTGGACATTTGAGGAAGTCAAGGTGAATACCTCCCCAACTAAGAGGGAGAAATGTTTTTCGGGTAGCTACATGAGGTATTCCCCATCTACAAGTCGACCCAATTAAAAGAGGGAAAATTAAAAATTTTGAATTTAAATTTTCCTTCGAAAGTCAAGTTCGGCTAGCATAATGACACACCACATGGGGCACCCTAAATCACTATAAAAGGGAAAGCTATCTTCTCATTTGATCACTCACACAATAAACATTTATTTCTCTCACACATGCGAAGAGGATTGAGGAAGAAGCCAAACTTCATGAGGAATATGAATTTATGAGGCAATCAAGTTTATTTAGAATTTGACCAATGTTGACCAACATCTTACCTCACACATGTGGCTGTAATAGTTCACTATTTGGTCGAAATTTTTCTAGGAAGTTTGACCTAATTATGGGTAATTTTATCGAATCTTCCGAGCAACTGCAGGAAGTTGAATTTCAACATGTTGACTAAGGTTGAATGAAATTTTGGGTAGTAGTAGTTCTGTTTGACTAGGTTTGACCTATGTGATTTTTTTGGTCTTTTAAACTAAATTTTGGCTGAAAAATCAGATTCTGCTTTTGCTGAATTGAACAATTTCTCCTAAGAAAAAGGTTGTTGGGTTTTTCTAAGGTAAATTTGTGTTTCTTTTGTGCTTGGATGTATATTTATGATCCTACTATCATTATTGCATTTCTATTGATATTTTCTATGTATAATTTCTTAATGATATATGTGACATAGGTTAACTTGATTAATAAATAATTGGAAAGTAATTATCAAACTAGAAGATCAATTTATCCTATGAAAAATCAACATAGACTACCTAAATCGTCCTACGGTTGTGGCGCTAACCACAATTATTAAATATCGTGGGAGCAATACCTTTGGGTGCCAAGAATTATACAACAATGATTTTTATTTCACTACCACACACTAGACGCTGATAATAGGAAAACAAGTTCAAAACTTCCACCTCTAGGATGTGCTCTTGTATTAACCAAGCCACCTTTGTGTTCCTCCAAGTGAGTGTGCCAAGTTGATCCGGGAGGCACATTATAGTCAGATGGTAGATTCAACACTTTGGTGTGGAGAAGATAATAGTAGTAATTTAGAAGTAGAAATATTGGTCAAAGACTCAAAAAAAAATTCACCAATATATCAAATCATGCACTACTTGTGCTATTGCTAAACTAACCAACAAGTAATAGGGATTGTACACTCCTCTAATTACCTTCACATGCCTTGGGAGTTATTGACCCAAAAAATTGTTTGATCTTACGTGGAGAGAAATCACTGAAAAATTTCTACATAATCTTTGCTGCACTCTTTCCTCTATATCCAACACTTAGTCGATTTTCCAATGTGCAAAGAAACTACACTCGTATCACTCTCCACACATTCCTTCTCCACACTCTACCTCTCCACACACTTTATTCCATGCATAACCATTCGCACACCCACCTCCACACACCATACTTGCACACATACTCATGTCCCCCACAACATGAGACTCTACAAAATCCACTCATCTGCACTTCATGTCACCACTTAACATTAATTGCACAAATCATGTGTCAAAGAGTCAATTTTCCACCTTTACTCCCTCGTTCATTTTTTCTCATTTCAAGGTCACTTAAAGGATTAATAAAGGAAATTTATTTCTAAGTAAAGGTGGCATGATGGAAATTGTACTTCAAGATCTACCCTCCATCACCCTCGTAAAGCATGATCGTGAGTTAGTAACTTCTACTTATTATTTTTACTCATCTAACAAAATGACACGGGAAGAAATGATACATTAGTAATTTCATTGAAGAACAAGGAGTTAACAACTAAGACTCACTAAAGGGACTTATTGATTAGTCATATATCACTAATTACAATAAACAAATGGTTGTTAGAAGGAAGAAGGAGCTATTTTTTGGTGACAAGTTCAATTCACTTTCTCACTTAGACAAATTTTTTCATTGGTCGATTACATACTAGTGGTATTTGAACTTATCTCCAGAAGAGAAGAGAAATAACAAGATTTGGATCACAAGACTGGAAAATGTTGCATGCGTCACTGAAGTTTTTGATTTGAAAGAAATGGTTTATTTGTGTGCATGGCATTTTGATAAAAAAATTAGAGATATTAAGCTTGGAGTCAAGAAGAAACGAATCCCCTCTGACTCCAAAATCATTTAGAAAGTTCCTCAAGCTACTAGAACCTACCAATTTACTCAATTTATTAGAGGTTAATACTTTCTTGGAATCTCAATCCAACATAATGAACATTATTTAGGAGTTCATGCTACCTTTTGTACATGTTGCTTCTGATATTTATTTCCTAGATATTTCAATGTTTGTTGAG
Source organism: Pinus taeda (assembly GCA_000404065.3). Classification (NCBI taxonomy): domain Eukaryota; kingdom Viridiplantae; phylum Streptophyta; class Pinopsida; order Pinales; family Pinaceae; genus Pinus; species Pinus taeda. The sequence goes on along the minus strand of APFE030865983.1, from coordinate 79,182 downwards.
CCCTTTAGAGACTTTTCCTAGATTTGTTCCCGAATAATGGGGTAAGGAACTACTTCAAAGGTTCCTAAGTCAATTCTTTATGCATTGTATTATTATTTCAAAAGAGATGTTATTTTCAACTAGATAAACCTCATTTCTAGTGAACTTTCCTTCCAACTAGCCAATTTGTCCAATACTCACAATTTTTTCATGGCGATCTATTTGGTCATAGCCTTGGTCTCGTATCATATCTTCCACAACCTACCCTATCAAAATAATTTCAATCCAAATATAGAGACAACATAGTTCTGGTACTTAATGTTATGGAAGCATAAGGCCCATTTCATTTTTGATAAGTGCAAGATTTTTTTGTTGGAGAAGTTAATTATCTAGTGACTAGGAGAGAGCCCAATAAAATCTTAAATTAAACACAAGATTTCCTATGGGGAAAGGGGATACATGAAGATAGGGAAGAAAACAACCTTGTTCAAATCTATGGATTTTGGGAGAAACCCTTGTTGTTTCTAAAATTTGTATCATACATGTACTTTGTTGTTGAAGTATGTGGGAAATATCTTCCACGATTAAATTATGTTTGAACAAAAGAAAAGGAAGTAGTTTATTTCTTTGCCTTTTACTGTAGGAGAAATAATTGTGAGAAATGTGGCTCACATAGAGGAATTTTTCGAGTCATTAAATCTTTTCAATTTAAATGAAGTAGAGGCAATTCAAGGATTTGACCTAGAGGGTATTTTTCAAGGCACCTTACCATAGTTAGATATGGTAATTATTTTACAAGAATTACTGAAGAAAGCGAAGAAAGTCACACTGACCCATTAAGAGGAAGAGAAAAACCTACCTCTATTGAAGAAGTTATTGAAGAAACCAACATTACTTTAGGAGGACAAAATAGAGAAAGTGGCAGAAATCCTACAAACAACCCTCTAGCATAGACACCTCAGGCTCACCTGAGTTCATCATTAAGTCATAGAAGGAAGGAAAATAATGTGATTCGAAGAATGAGTAATGATAGGCCCTCAGGTGGAGGAGATGGAGAGGAGCCACATCACAATGTGATCTTAGAAAGATCACACATTGTTGGATAATCAAAGAGTAAAAATTCTAATGAGGTTCAAACCATGGAAGAGCCAACTGATATGGAAGTTGATAGAACCACACTACTTGATTGGGTCGTATCCCACATGGATGAAACCCAAAGAATTATTGAAGAAATTGTTGAGGAACTAGTCACCTTTGATAGACTATGTAAGATGCACACTAAGATATGAGTAATAAGAAGTTAAGGGTGGAAAGGGTAAAGGTTAATAATAAAGGGGTCATTAATAAATCATGTACAAAAGTGGACATATTTAAAGTAGGAGCTACTAGACTCCTAAAGCTACACCAAACTAATAGTGGATATCTGGCACACTCTATTACAGAAAAGAGGCAAAAAATATGAGACTAAAAAATAGAATAAATGAGATTTAAGAAGTTATCAACCCAATACTTTTATTCATGACCCATTTGGCCATCAAAGAACCTGCGGCTATGACAACTACACCTGGAACACACCATCGAATAAGAAATAAGGAACACCTTCTGACTAGGATAAGGTCTTATATTGTAATTAATATCAATAAAAGAATGGAAATTATTGAGGAACTATAAGAAATTGCTTTATATTTAAGAAATTTGGTGCAAATAATTCATTCATTTGCTGAGTATCTTAAAAAGTATCTTGAAAATGATTGAATATTTGATGATAATGAATTGTTAAATTCTATGCATAAAATAAACTCATTCAATGAATTCCATATGACACAAAAAATTCTCCTAAGCCTTAAAAGGCTTAAGCATATCAAAGCTGGTTGGTTTTCTAGAATAAAAATGTTAGAAGAGGCTATTGATGATTGTTCAAATATTGATGATAAAAGGAGAAATGAATTTCTTAAGGCCATTAAAGTTGTCAAGGACCTCCAATTCCTATGAATGATTAGAGACTATGCTCGTTTCCAAACATACATAACAAGAAGAGAAAGAGGTTATTATGACATCAATGGGTTCCAAAATTAACAACTTAATTGATTTTATGAAAGTTGAAATTAAAAAATGGTTAATTACATTTATTAATTATAATGAAGACTTATTAGTTACAACTGCATAGCTACGAGCATATTCTAGAGATAACAAGGAGGAATATTCAACCTACATATCAAATAGATCATAAAATTTCCTTAGATGAAGGAATATATCAAAGAATAGATGACAAAATCGCTACAAGAAATCATTAGTCTTCAATAATTTCCAAAGAATTAGATTAATGACATCCTCTTAGCCATATAAACAAGCAACTTATTCAACATCAAGAAATGTCCTTTCACACCATTTTTGTGAGTATCCAAATGCACTGAATCAATTCCCCTATTTCTTTCCATTCTATGGTCATCCCGCTTTCTTGATTGTTCTGTACATCATTTAAGTTGATCCCTGGTTGTAGTTCTTTATTTATTTCATGTATCTTAATATTTAGTGGTCAAGAGGAGCCAAATATTAGTCCCCTTATGGGATGAATGCATTTAGTTTTACAATATTAAGTATTAGGATTTTGAAGAGCGATTTAGGCACTTGACTTTTCCAAAAAATTGAGTTTGTAAAATTATTTTTTTACTCTCACAGAGTGATCCAAGATCTTTCCTTTGACAATGTTAAACATAATGGCTTAAAAATCATGAAAATAAGATAAATTCAACATCCATGAAGAAGCAACAAAAAATGAAGACATTATAGTCAATGCACCAAGATTTTGTTAATGAAGTTCACTCATAATGTGTGAGCTACGTCTTTGGGACTGGATCCAAAGTGGAGAGGCCTCTATATTATGTTAGAAAAATAATGGAAATTATATGAAAAATACATGGAAATAAATCACATTGAACAAAAACTCCATTGCTCTGATCCCAATTTTGACTGCACTAATGGATTCCTTATGAAATTTCGAGAAAAATGAGTATAAACTTGACTAGGTTTTGGAAATGTCATCTCGTCCTCAAATTTTGTACCACAATATATTAGAATATGCTTGGAATATTCCCCTGGAATATGCTATAGAATATACCACAAAATATACCTTCTCATTTTCTATGCTTTCCTGGGCATGGGTCCCCTCTCATCCTGCATGTCGAGTCTTTGTAACCAACCTCTGTATGCTAGTCTCTTCGCATACCAAAAACATTGGTCTATATATTTAACTGGGTGGATGAAACAAAGTGGAATATTTAACGTTTTAACCATACATTATACATATGGTATATAGGTTTAAATTATATATTAATATGGCTATGCCATTCCAACTAACACCAACATTATCATATATTAAACCCAACCAAACCATATGGCCCCAAATGATCATGGCATATGAATTTCACCCATGTGCTTTTCGATGGTGTAGGTTATAGATAGAATTGAGTTGGTTTGTTTGGTAGAGCCACTAGAGTTGGCTAGCTCTACCCCTTGATTTTCCACCATGGAGTCATAAAAAATTAAATATGATTTATTCAAGGCAATTAATATGTATAGCCCATGCCCTAGCGGTTAGGGTGTTTCCTTTCAAACCATAGGCTGTGGGGTTGAACCCCACTGACTCCAACTTTGATTTTTGAACCATTGACCAAGTTTCAATTGGGTCACGTCCTTTTGGCCCCTAATAGAGTGCCACATAGTACCATTTGATTGGTCCACATGGAACTTTTCCATTGGTCCACATAGTGCAACCTTAGCCTACCATGTTTCGTCTCATTATGCCATGTATTGAGGCCACATCATGCCACATCATCCCGCATATACCACATCATCCTCATTCTTCTTGCTGAATGGGATGCCATGTGTTGGCTTGTGGGAGTGCCACGTGGGACCTTATGGGTTCCAATTGCACATAATTTTTATTGTTTGTGCCAAACTTTATATGAGCATATCTTCCTCATACAAACTCACATTGAGGTGTCGTTCACACCATTGGAATTGACTTGACGAGATCCATAACCTTGTGTTGGTTTTGCTGAGATTTTAGGAATTTGAATTTTGGGCCTTTTTGGATCCTCTTGGATAAATCCTCGCCACTAAAGGAATTTTGGTCCCCAAAAGTTACATACAAATATCATACATGATTTCTTTGATTTGCAATAGAACCCATATCCTTTGCTATACGATAAAATTCCAAAATATCACTATGTTGCATACTTAAGTGATGTTATACAAATCGTCACTTTTACAATTATTATCCATCTATGGGGTCTTCAAAAGAAACATGTGATTTACAATGGTGGCCATACTCAACTACTTAAAAACGATACCCATATCTTACCTAACTGGTCTAATGAGATTTATTCCTGTAGTTGTCTTTCTTCATGAATGGTTTCATCGACTCGTTCCTTCATAGGTGTTTTCTGGTCCTTCTTTGGATGTAACTCTAGATGGATATTCCAACAGGTGGATCTATGGTCTCCTCCATTTTTGCAATAGGTGCAATGGTTTTTTTTTTGTATCTAGACTTTCTTTACCTTGATTTTATCCTCACGTGGAGAGGGATCATTATGTCTTTCATCAGTGGTCTTGGGGATTTTTTCTTCAGTGGACTTGGAAATTATTCTAGCTTCCTCTCTAACATAGTCTAGTCCTGCATATCAAGGTAGTTCCACCACTTGGATTGGATTCACAATGCCTTGGACATTAACTCCTAGGCCCTTTCCTTCATATCCCATATTATTTAACAACTTTGAATTGATGCCCTTGGTGTGCTTTCAAATGCACCAAAATCATCACCATAATGAGAACATGAAACTAAAGAATCACTAACATTGTTTACCGCAGCTGCCAATTTTGAAGTGGGCAAGGATGGTTTCACTAATATTTCATTACACTGCAACTTTACTAGGCCTCCTCTCTAGCTTGTAACTAAAGTTGCAATCCTTTCTTCTCCTCTTCTTCTTCTTGTAGAAATATCCTAAACTCAACATTCTCTACTTGAATGCTTTGGTTGATTTTCTCAAGTTCTTGGATCCATGCATTCTTTGATGCTTTCCCGTATTTGGTGCAACACTTATAAGCCCAATAACTGCGATCTTCATCTCGTCATATGAATCATAACGAAGGTCATGTTGCACTATAACAATAATTTTCTGTTGAATCCCTTTTCTCCTTGATCTCTTAGGCTTAAGCTCAGGATGTAACTTCTAGCAATTCTCATCATCATGCCCATATTTCTTGCAATGACCGTAAGAGTGATTTTCTTCCCTTTTATTTGTTGTCACTGTCATATTTATATGGTTGTATTGTTCATGATTTCCCATGTTTTCAAGATGAATTGATTTCACACTTGCCTCATCTATATTAGTGGGATCAAACAATGACAATGAATGATGAAGAGAATTGTGTAAAGCATTGATGTATTTCATCAAAGTTTCTGGTGAGTCTAAAGGGATATTCAATGCCAATACTTTATTCCTAATTTTTTTTGTAAAATTTTGAACATCCTGACCGTTACCTTGTCTCAAAATTTTCCATTCCATCATGTATTTTTTCATGTAACTTGTTCACGGTGCTGGAAATATGTCAACCAAGAGGGTCTCCAAAATGAAAACTCCCAATCAGACTTTGCATCATTTGGTGTGGGAGCTCTATTGTAAATAAGACCCCACTTCCATATGTTCTCAAATATTTTCCTTGGCTCTAGTGGTCAGCACAAGAGAGTAATGCACATGTGCTTTTAGGTGAACAAGTGGGAATTCCTTGTGGAATGTTCAGCTGCAGAATGTATCAAGGTTCTTTTATCGAAAGGGAGAGAAAAGCGAGCATGTAAAAGAAGAGTGATAGAAATAATATAGTAATACACATGAACATATACATATGAATGTATCGTTGATAAACCAATGAAATAATTCACACTGAAGCAATTATTGTTAAAATACATACAACACACCTTCAAAAATATGAGTACCAAAGCCATTGAAATAGTTCAATTTCCTTAGTATAGATGAAAACACCATACATCACAAACATTCAAAGAATAGTCTTGCAATATTTATGACATATGCATGAAAGTGTGTTGGCTCAACAAGCTTCGTAATAAAGAAAAAGTTCCAAGATACATCAATATAGAGAACACCATTAGTTCCAATAGTGGAGCATTAGAGAAACCACTTGCTCCTCCAAAATAACTATCTCTCTCTTATGCCTGGTAGGAAGACCAAAGGTGAAAATAACTTTGCATAAGATATGAGGGTGTATATATAACAAATGGGGTGACCCATCACCTCCCTTGTGACTCTTGGACTACCCTCACAACTGTTTGACTTCTATATGACTCTTTGACTCCTTCACGACTTTTCACATTCCATGGATGACTCTTGGATTTCCACTTTACATTACATTTCTCTAATATTGAATTTACATAATCCACAAATGATGTGGAAAATGATGACTCATGGCATGACATGAAATGACAATGGTGACATGGACTGCATGATGACATGGAAATGTTAAGCCACTCTTTGCCGCTACTTTCTTTGTGTCTTCTTCAAAGAGAGAACATGTTAGATTTCAAGTTGCTGTGGTAGTTTTTTGGAGTAGCATGATCCAGATTATCCATAGTATTGTGTTTATTTTGTCGAAGTTTCTATCTTAGTCCTGATGATGGATCCTCTTTGGGGTTTGAAATGTTGACAGAATAAACACAATACTGTGGATAATCCGGACCATGCTACTCCAGAGAACATATTCTTCTTCCTCCTCCATATGGCTTGACTATAAGGAGTCTTACATGTGATCTTTGATCTCCAACTACTATCTCAATATGATGTCCCTTTGTCTTTCTTGGTTGATCAAATTGTGCTTACAACTACAAATGTGTCTTCTAGCAGGGTCTCCTTCTCCATATCCTTCATCATCATCCTACCATAATGATAGAATACTGCAACTAGAATTCGCTCATGAAAAGATGAGATCAGTCTAATAAACCCATAGTATAATATTCTTCATGAAAACCATTGAATGAGATGGAACTAGTTGATAGGCTGGGAGATAGGTTTAGGAATTGCACAATTGCAAAACTCAAGAGGCCAGGGGCCAGGAATGAGCCTTTGAGACTGCGCAATGTGTAGTTCAGGCGTTCCAGACCTAGACAACTGCGTAGTTGAGGGGATCAAGGAGTCAAGATGAAGGCTTGATGCTTGAGGTTTCCCACTGTGTAGTTCTGGAAGGAAAAATTCCAAGGGATTGAGAAGTTGCGCAGTTCAAGATGTCAAGGCTGAGGCTTGAGCCTTGAGACTGTGCAATGTGTAGGCCATACATGCTAGGGCAAGGAAACTACACAATTGAGGGACTCAAGGTGGTAGGCTTAAGGCTTGAGCCTTGAGGTTTCCCACTAAGAATTTCTAGAGGGACAAAGGCCTGGGCTTGTGCAGTTATGTAGTTCAAGAGCTCAAGACGTAGGCTTGATGCTTGAGACTGCACAATGCACAGAGGAGTCTGACTGTAGGTAGATACTGCGCAGTTCTGGAGTTCAAGGGTTGGGATTGAGCACTAATACTGCGTGGTTTGTAGTTATAAAAGACAAAGATTTTGCATTACAGTGTGCCAAGAGGAAAGGTTGAAGCTTGAAAACTAAGATTATGTAGTGCGTAGTTAAGGAAGGCTGAGTGAGACCAAGTTGCTCGAACAAGAACTTTTCTAGATTTGGCTAAGTGTGGGATCAACGAGACCACATTGAATAATGATAAAACTTAAGCATGATCACACACTCAGAACAATTGATGAGACAACATTGATCACTTTGAGCACATGAACAACATACTTCCCTCAATGCGACAACATTGCGATGGCTTACCCAGGTGCAACACTAATGGTACACTTTACAACGACAGTGACGACACTTGTGCAACAATGCTTGAAAATTTGGGAATGAGTGTGATATATGTCTAGATGATAAGCATGAATCATTAGCACCAAGATTACCCCTTGAAGCAAACCAAAACTACATTTGTGCGATGCACGATTCTTTCCATGCTAAAAGATGATAGTTGCGACAGCTGGAGGAATAATGCAAACGACACTTACAAAACACGAACGACATTGAAAGAGGCACATGCTAGAATGAAGATATCATTAAATAGACACTTATTTAAGTGAAAATAAGCAAAAGGGACAACCATAAACATGAAAGCAACACTTGCGAGAGAAAAGGTGTGCAAAAGTGACAATTTGAAAAACTCACCGAAATAAAAGAACAATTGAAACCAAAAGTGAGAGACCATTGATGAAAGTGCGCACTAAATTTTGACATAGGTTGAACATGGCACATGAACTATCTTAATGAACTTGTTCTATGCCTATTCAAGCTTGCAAAAAAGAGTGCGCCCATGAACTTATTGCAGAATAAGCATGCGTGAGCAATTGGCTTTGACAAGTACAAATTGAGGAAAATACTATAATAATTAAGAAAGCATGGACCGACCAGAAAGTGAATATGGAATGAATGATCACAAGATCCAAAATAGGCTCCAAAATTCATGTATAGACCAAATTTTGGAGGGTATTTATTGCAATGACAACACTTGGTGACACACTGGTAGAACTCTAGCTTCTCTTACTTGGTCAAATATTTTGTGCAAGGTCTAGTTCCTTAAGGAGCATTAATTCATTGTTCAAATTACTCTGGTTTCCCCACTTGCCCCATGTATAAAAATAATACTGTTTATCCTTTCTCAGTTGAACAGAATCATAAAACCAACCATATCGCATTGTTCTATATTAGGAGAAGGGTAATGTTATTCACGAGCTGTAGATTTTTAGAGTATAGTTTTTCATCTCTGGAGTTGCTCCACTGCCAGCATGCTTAGAAAGTACCCTGGCAGAGTCACTTCAGGAAGACAAACATTGCTCCAATGCTAATGAACCTGAACAATACATTGATGGAGTTGCTTGCTTGACCTCCCTACGTAGGAAGCCTTTCTCTTCTTTCACCCTTTATTTACTTATTGTATATATAAATATGCATTGAAACTTATTCATTTTATGGGGTGGAAGAGGAATCCAAACTTATTGAGAGCATAAGAGGTTGTTCCTTCAAAGAAGCATATATAAAACCTCTAATATTGGTTATATTGTTTAGAATTCCCCCTCGTCCTTCTCTACTTTATCATATCAACATGGAAAACAATGAAACATAAAGGATCGAGTGTAGGCATTAGGTTTCCCGAATAGACATGGATATTGTGGTTCGACACAAAGCTTTCCTTATGCAAGGATCACATTTTCCATTAGAACATCATTGACCAAAAAGTGTAACAAAGACGAAGAAGAAGGATTGAAGGTTAGCCAAATGTTACAGTGTCACAAAGCCCTTTTCTATTTTTCCACATTGCCTTTCAAGATGAAGGGAACATCCTTCATGCAAAATATTAATTAAAAAAACATAAAATAAAAATGAAACAAAATCAAAGGGACAAACAAAATGAAGGATAAAATGAAAACAAGATGCAAGACAAAAGCAAGAAAACACAAGAAAGAGTATAGAAAGAAAGTGTAGGATGAGTACGTGAGGGGATCCTAGTATGCAACTAGACCTACTCGTAGCCTAACCAATCAGCAGGTTAGGGTCAAGTGTAATAAAATTTCCAATGTAGCCACCATAACTGCTCCTGACCTGCATACACAAAGATATAAGAGATTAAAACATATATAAAAAATGTGGGATATAAAAGATAATAGCTTGAAGAAATTGCAAAACAAATGGAAGGTCTTTCATGTTAGCAAAAAGATATGTCATAGTCACTACTTCTAACCAACTCACATTCTTACCTTTTCGATGAAAACCATAATCAAACAAATATTAGAAACTTATTGTGAATGCATCTTCATCTGTAATACCCACCTTAGCAAGCATGAGAAAATATTGAAATTTGTTATTTGTGATAGAGCTTTCCAGATAAGATTGCTCCAACCATTTAGTGATTAGATCATGAAATTCGAAACAATTCTTTTTGGAACCTTGAAATCCTTGAAAATATGATTTTTCAATTAAAAACACAAGATCAGAATGAGAATATTGTAAGGGAAAATGAATTTGATCATATTCAGAAGGCTTATCAAGACACTGAGGGCCTGACATAACCATCAACGAAGGCTAAAGTGCCTCAACTACTTGATAAGTATCCAAATAGTGAGATGTTGGGTAGGGGTCCCCCTAGGTCTAAGTTTTTGTCCGAGTCATGTAAATTCTCTGCGTTTTCAGGAGCAGAGCATGATTAGCACAGGCTTGTATGAGTCAAAGGGGATTTAGGGTGGGTCAAAGACCCTTCTTTTGTAAAGGGATGGGATTATCTAGAGTATTTTGATCTCCACCCATGGTTTGCGGAGCATGGTATTGTAAGGGTAAAAGAATATATAAAGGGATGTCTTAGCAAGTCTAAGGCAGTCAGCTAAGTTGAATGTAGTGTGCTGAATCTGTTTTATCTTTCTGTGTTCGGGCGAAGGGGAAGGCTCCTGCAATTGTGTGCATAGAGACCTTGGTAAGTCTGCATCTGTGTGCGTAGAGACCTTAGTAAGTCTGCATCTGTGTGCGTAAAGACCTTGGTGAATTTACAGCTGTGTGCGCAGGCCCTTGCAGCTATGTGCGCAAGGTCAGAAAGATTGGATCTATGAAGAGTTGAACTAATAAAGAATAATTTGAGACAAATCTGTGTATTTTCTTATGTTTGCATAGTTTCTATGTTTTAGCCTATTTATGGTTCGTTTTTTCACATTTCTTCTGCGAGTGCATCCCGAAGGTTCAAATACTATTTTATATGATGAATAATACATGTTAGACTAGTTACGCGCAACTCACAAGTCTGTTAAGTATGAAAATGCTCTACGATTGTAACAATAAGATTGATGGTTCGTGAAGGTCTAATTAAGACCTAAACTGAATAAACCTCACAACCACACTACATAGTCCCTCTAGATGTAGAAACCCGGTTCTAGCATCCCCCAATATCGCCTCGAGTGAGATTGCAGTATGTGCGAGAAGGTCGTTGCCGAAAGGGCCGGTTGTATAGCGTTTTGTTGGTTAGCACATTTAACTCTGAACTTGGGTCTGAGCCCCTAATGCCAACATGATATAATCCATAAATAATAATTAATGTGAATTAATTGTCATCATATCTACTTGTGGGAAATGATAAAACAAATGATAGTTAATATTATGATAAGATGGACTGTTTGTGGCATGATATTCTCGATTAAAAGACAACAAAGATAGATTAGTTTGAATAGCTTTACAAATGCGTTGAAAAAATAATCATCTTCCTCACATGATAAATATAATAAACCATTTCCTTGTAACTGGCTAAAAACTACACTAGCATCGTAATTGTTGAAGGAAGTGAAAGAAACGACAGTATAGAAAAAACATGAAACCAATGAGGATACAATGAGTGAAGAAGAATTTGATTCATCAAATAACTCATGCATTCACTAGTACTCAAGAGGATTTAAGGTGTGATGAAAAAAAATATTATCTGTATAACATTCACAAGAAAAACCAATGGCTGATTATTCTGATAAACATGATTCCTTCAGCTAAAGATAGTAAGGTGCGATGAAGAAAAATATTAGCTGTATAAAATTCACAAGAAAAACCAAGAGCTGAATATTCTGATAAATATGATTCCTTTGGCCAAAGACAACCTTTTAAATGATCAACTTCGTAGTTCTTTTCTTCTATGAGAGATACAAAATCCAAACATGAGTTAGTTACAAGAGCCTTGCATGGATATGAATAAACTAAAATAGAATCTTGAATCTGATTAGAAATTGACTCTTGAAAGTTCGAAAGACTATATCCAAAATACCAAACATCTTTCAATAAGAAATTTACATTGAGTGAAACCATGCAAAGAAAAAAATTTTGCGAGAAAAAATAGATCTGACTTAGTTAGGGGATCTTACCAGAGTCACGAGATCATGAAATAACTATCAATAGAAGTTGAAGTGCCTTAACTTCTTGATAAGTCCTAGAGATTTCAAAGATAGTAGAATCACATTTTGAAGATTGAATTAGATCATGTAGGGTGTGTGGATAATTGCTGCTGGTAATTTTGATATGATCACTTCTAACCAGATGGAAATCGTCTCTATCACTGATTTGATCAAATTTTACAAATTCAACAACTAGATTACTCAATTCGAAAGATTCTTTTTATCACAAATATAGAAATGTATGAATCAGGGAAATTTCATGAGCACATTGATTTGAAGATTTTCCTTCATGAAAAACTAAAAATGACAAGGAGTAAAATGGATACTCAATGATTTGATTGTTTCCTTTTCCATCATGGCTAAGCTCACTACCTTGTGTCAATTGAGAAGTTATCTAATCATATGAACAAATTGAAGAGCATGGATTATATTCATCACAAGTAGATGCATTGAAAACAATAGAGCACAAATGATAGTGAGATGAAGAGGAAATTTCAATAAGGACATCTTCTTTTGTTGTGTCAGATTCCAGATCTATTTTTTCGAATCAAAATCTTCTCTAGAAACTGAAAGATAAACTGATGCACTTGGGCATTCATCATCGCATACAACAATGGAGTCATGAATATTAGAATGATGGTTTCCCAAGACTATAGATTGATTAATAATCTCAAATTTGTTTGATTGGCTACCGAGATTGGTAGGTTCAAAATCAATCAAGAATGGAAGAGCATCATCTTGGCATAGAGAATTTTGAAAGCAGGAAGATAAATCAAAATTCTCTTCACTTTTCCTACTCCTCTACTTGCATAATGTGACTTCCTTGTACCTAATCGCAATTTGAACCAACAACTTGAAAATAAGGAGAATGTCAAGAACTAGTTGGTGGAGAAGATTGATCAAGTGGATCATGGTACAAAGAGTCATGGAATGTAGATGATAGAGGATGAAATATGTCCTTTGATGAAGTAATAATTTTAGTGGAACTTGATTCAGGATTGAGGTTATGAATGCTCATATCATCTTGAGGAATGGAAGGATTATGTTGGGTCCCTATAATACTAGTGATTACCCCATTACTATTGAGTTATACCCCTTATTAATATTGTTGTGCCCCTATTGTCCCCATATTGTTATTACTGTGCCCCATAGAATCCCTCTATTGTTATTTGTGGTTTATATTATTATGTTAGGTCGGCTGGTTATATTGGACTCCTTAGACCTATATATAGAAAGGATTTTTGTCATTTTGAATCATCCAATATTATTCATTTAGTAATGTCAGGAGGTGCCCCCTCGAAGAGGCTGAATTCTAAGGCGTTGATCTATCTTTTCTTGAGCTGGTTTCATAACATTTGGTATCAGAGCTTTGGATTCTAGGGTTTCGCTGCTCCAAACAGGTCATCGTGGCATTTTCACTATAATTTTTTTTCTGCGACGTTTCAGAAGTTGAAAAAAAATCCATTTGAGGAGACATCGCGCTAAATCTTGGGTCCAAATTTCAGAGCTTTTTGCGCTATATTTGAGGAGATATGATATGAGGAAGTTGGTATTTTTGTAGACTCTTGAATTACATTCCAAACAGGTGACCTGGGGAAAATTGTCATAACTTTTTCTCTGAGCATTGGATTGAAATTTCGTAAGAAGGTACAGAAAGAGGATAAATTGTAGTTTCTTCTATATAATTTTCAGAGCTAAAGTTCGAAACAGTGACTCGTGGCACGTCGTACAGGTTCACTCTACTGAACTAGTCTATAATCAAGTCACTGTGGGATATTTCGCATAACTCTTCCTTGGAGAATCCGATTTGGATCAGACTGGTGTCATTGGAAGGAGGACACAGAGGGCTACCAGAGGTCGCAATTTCAGAACTGGATGTTCTGAAAATACAGAGATACATTAGAGGCAATATCGAGCTCCTATAAAGAAAAAAAAGGTGTGTAGATTCTTTTAAATTTTTTCTTAAGATTAGTTTGAAAATTTATTTTGAAGGAATTCAAAGGGCTAGTAGAGCATTATTATCGGTAACTGATGCCCCGAGGAAAGAAAATTCAAACACCTAGTAAGGAACCTGAAATCTCTAGCATGACTCATGAAGAAGAAGAAGAAACGCTACATGATATATTAAAATTACAAGAACAAGTGCAACAAATGTCA